>JAQJVL010000230.1:737500-861236 GCA_035578905.1 Stictocephala bisonia
TCTCTCTCTCTCTCTCTCTCTCTCTCTCTCTCTCTCTCTCTCTCTCTCTCTCTCTCTCTCTTACAAAAAAGTTATATTTTAAATTAATTAAAAATAATGTATAGGTGACAGGATTAAGCTTCCAAAAATTAATTAAATTTAAATATGGATTTTTGTAAATTTAAACTTAAAAGTATTGAGACATTGCTTTATACTATTTTTTTATTTTTAAGCCTGTATTAATTTTAAATATGACTTGATTTTGCTAGCGTAACCAGTTAATTTATATAAAAATGGTTTCATTACAATATTTAACACATTAACTAGTACAAAATTTAGCAAAGTGGATAGAAAAAACACGAGCAAAAATGTAAACACATATGTGAAATTGATCTATTAGTCTCTTCACGGGCTCTCTTCTTTGCCTGCACTTTAGCCTTCTGAACATAAATTCCAGCAATATCAGGCACACACGTATGTCCCTCTTCTTTGCCTGCACTTTAGCCTTCTTAACATAAATTCCAGCAATATCTGGCACACACGTATGTCCCTCTTCTTTGCCTACACTTTAGACTTCTGAACATAAATTCCAGCAATATCAGGCACACACGTATGTCCCTCTTCTTTGCCTGCACTTTAGCCTTCTGAACATAAATTCCAGCAATATCAGGAACACACTTATGTTCCTCTTATTTTATAATGTCACTGATCGATGTACACAACGCCACACAACTTCTTCTCCTCTTCTGGAACCGCACCTCTTCTCCTTCTTCTTAGTAAACCGATAGCCGTTAAAAAGTAAACTAGGTTTAACTCCAATGGCTGTCGAAAACTCCATAACTACTAGTAACAAGAAGTCCCACATACGAATAAGGTGGATTAAGGCTACTATTCCCAATTTTAACATGTCAACAAAGAGATGAATTTCCACGGGAATTCCATAGCTTGGCAAGGGTGCGTCACAGGGGTCCTGCTCCTACGTCTACATGCGTTGTGTTCCTCAACCCTTGTCAAATTTTCGTCGGAACGAGATGTTACTGATTAGTTTGTTAAATCTTATATCAAAACCAAGGGACGAAATGTTGTGTTTTCTTGGAAATTTGCAGCGGGACGAGATGTTACTGGACAGGCAATACTGGGACAGGGGATCACCCCCCACCGGAACATTTTTCGATTTTGGGCTGTAAAGAGTTGTGTTTTAAGTCACTTTTAGTGGAACTTTTGCCAGTTTCACTTTAGCCACAGTAAACGAAGAAATAAAGCTTAAAATGCTGATTAAGATTGCATACACTTTTGACATGCAATTCAGATTAGGCCTACGAATATGCTACGGTATGAAACATGTGTATTCATTGTTATGCTATGAAAAATACTTAGCTTATCTGTTTATGTTTCGTAACAAAAATGTGACATTGTATAACAGACTAGAAAAGTTAGGTTACAAATTAGTTTAAGTATCATCGGTATCACTATTTTGTAGAGTTGCAAGTAAAGATATTGGGTAGGCAATTGGCGTGATTGTTCATTGTATCGAAATAAAAGTCACATATTGTTTTATTTGTTTATTGGATACATAGTTGTTTAAAATCACAAAAACTACTACTATCATAAAACCGTTTTTTTTTTAAAGTACTAAGGAAGAGTATTATTTTTAACATGTATAGTGTTCATAAAACGGTAGGTTCGTCATATTTTTAATTACGATGCTCGTCATCATACACTTTGGTTGGCTTGCTTTGCTTTTTTAAGCTCCATTTAAACCCTTGCAAACAGCTTCACCAACACACCTTAAGGCGTTTTGTCTTCTTATGTTGCGGCATGCCTGCCTTACACTTCGGGGATATCATTTCTGAAGTCGACAGTTTTGTAGCCGATGCGTAGCGGGAATTTATGTCAAAATGAAGGAGACTCCCGCATTTTACGTGAGAGTTGGTTGGTCTAACTCACCGACTCTCCAGGAACCACAAACCACTACACTCACCGACTCATCAGGAACCACGAACCCCTACGCTCACCGACTCAAGAGGAACCACGAACCACTACACTCACCGACTCACTAAGAACCACGAACTACTACATACACCGACTTACCACTAACCATACACTCACCGACTCACCAGGAACCACAAACCTCTATACTCACTGACTTACCACTAACCACTACACTCACCAACTAATCAGGAACGACGAACCCCTACGCTCACCGACTCAACAGGAACCACCAACCACTACGCTCGCCGACTCACCAGAAACCACGAACACCTACGCTCACCGACTCAAGAGGAACCACGAACCACTACGATCACCGACTCACCAGGAACCACAAACCACTACACTCTCCGACTCACTAGGAACCACGTACCCCTACGCTCACCGACTCACCAGAAACCGCGTACCTCTACGCTCACCGACTCACATGAACGTCAAAGACGAAATGATTGCATTTCATTTTGTGTTAACGTATTTTGTCATAACTGTGTGTATGTGTGATAGTTTGCAAGAAGACACGCCTTTCTTACGAGTTAATCGTAATAAATATAGTTTTCTTTATAGATTTTCGTAAATTAATATGGGTTAGTTGGGAAAATGTATAGTTTTAAATGTCGGCTAAGTTTGTAAGTAATGCATGAAGATGACAGGAGTTCAATACCTGTCAAAATTTCGTGTTTGTTTCTTAAAACACTTGAAGCGTTGGAAATCTGCAACAAATAGTTAACAAACAAATGCCAACACAAGCTTTAAAACTATATTTTCCTGGCCAAAACGTAACAAGTAGTTTCAGTGTGTGGTATTTAAAGATAAATTTTGTTAACAAAATTAATGATGAATAAATTAATGTAACGGGGTGTGACATGTAAAGTTGTTCTTATGAGTGAATTATGAGCAAAGTGGTGCAGCAGACCGTTAATAGACTGGCGAGACTCACAGATAGGAAACCGCACACAAAGCTCCAAACCAGTGCTACGAGGTAATGAGAGTTATTTTCCGATCAGGAATAAAATTAAAGTTGTTTAATACTTGTATGGAATGGATCTAATGTATTGACTCCCTCCAGGATCGGTTCCAGTGTCCTTTGGTCACGCCAACTAAATCACATCCAGGTGTTTGTTTATAGAGGAAATTAGCTTTTATAGCCGTGCTAGCTGTTAATGGTATGCCAAGGGCCTCTCCAGGAGTCGACGCCTGGACAACGCAGCTGGAGATTTAATTAACGGTTTAGTTTCATTACACTTCATGAATCTTTGATTAGCGCGTGTGAAGAAGATGAAGAGGTCTGGTAGATGGTGTACAAGAGGGCTCGCCAATTCCACTTGTAGTTCTAGGGCTGTTGATAGTCTAACATTAATTTCCCTACCTACTGGAATATCCTGCTCTAAAATAAAACCAAGCCCAAGTGGATTCTTGACAAGTAATGTCGATGTAAGCAGTTTCAGACTGGTTTTATTACTGTAAAAGAAAAAGAAAATTATGTAAAACATTAGATTTAAATTATGTCATTAAATTTAAATACTTACTTGAGGTAAGTAAACACTTAATTGAGGTATATTTATCAGACATGCTAATGGTAATCTCTACCCGCCCATCCATACACGTACAATGGTATTGTCCGACCCACCTTCCTACACCTCCTATACAATGTTAATGACCCACCCGCCCACCCATACACTTACAGTGGTATTGCACCTGCTCATCCATACATGTACAGTGATACTGGCTCACCCGCCCACCCACCCGGGCACCAGAAATAATCAATACCCACCCACCCATACACTTACAGTGGTTTTGGACCTACCCACCCATACATGTACAGTGATATTGTATTAACCCACCCACGCATAAACGAACAGTGGTGATGACCCACCTGCCCACACATACACGTACAACGATATTGATCGACCCGACCACCCATATGCACGTATAGTGGTAATCATAGAAGTAATCAAATTAATTACGGTTAAAATAATAATAAATTTGGTGCAGTGCCTTACTTGAGCTCTATTTTACCTAAACAATTATAAACTGTGACAAGATTTCATGCTAAAGAAATTATTTAACATAACACATTTTGTATACATACAATACAGTTCGTTTTAAATCCTCTCAGTGCGTACATTAAATTATTTGATCCATGCAAAAATTATACAAATTCAAAATAATTATATCAAAGTACAAAGCAAGTTCATATTATTGGTAAACATGACAAAACCACTGTAGAATCATTAAATAGTAATATTTGAAAACACAAAACCCATCTTTCATATACATCATAAAGGTAGCCAACGGTGTGTGTTGTTTACGGGTGATCTGAGTTATACAGTACTAAGGCCGCCCCGGCGATTGAAAACTGGCAACGCCGCGATGAGGCCTACATTGCGAGCTTCCTTCCCTTTACTGTGTTTCAGTAAAACGGCACGCACTCCACTTTAATTGGATGTTTTAGAAACTTAATTGTTCATATTTTTTTTCAAAAACATATTAAAATAATTATCTTTTTTATTAATAATCACAGTCCAAACTATATGATTTAGAGTTTCTTTAAATCTGTGGACATATCACGTTCAAAAACTGCTCTAAACTGAGCAGATTTATATTTTATTTTTGTTTACTTACAAAGAAAAATTCTATGGGTATTTGAAAGATATAAATCCCCCCCCCTGGCTTTATGTACCTTCTGATCTTGTGTTATGTCAAAAGGAACAAATCAAAACATGTACTTTTTGATCTTGTAAACACGTACTTGATATTGTTCAAAAACTTATTTGTAAAGAATATGAACACTTATTTTTAACTGTCACAGAACCAAAGTATTATAAACTACTGTATTTAAGTATGAAGGACTGTCTTCGGACTATGATTTGGAAGATGAAATTGATCAAATTTGTAAATGTGGCTTACATTATGTGACTGTTGTTGAAAACATTGTTAATAGAACAAATAGTATTTTACCTAATAAATTGTAGAAGGATAAAAAATTTAATACTTATGATAAAATATATAAAGAAAATTAATTGTACTGTCTTAATTTATGACATACGCTAAATAAATAAGTCTCAATAGTCTTGCGAGACTAATACAAAGAACATTGTATCCATGCAATACAATACTCTGTACTGTACATCGATGTGCAAGCTGTTAATACCAGCGAACACAAAACTGCAACTAGCTGTGCTCCGAATGTGCTGTAGTTGGAAAAATAAAAGTATTAATTTTTTGGGAATTATTTTTGATTAAGAATTTAATTGGAAAATCATATATTTAATGTGAAATCCGAAATTAATATTTTTAAAGATATTTTATTATTTGAGACTGATCTGCAATCTATACATTTTAATAATACTTTACTTCTATTTAGTACACAGCAGAATTGATTATAGACTGTCCTGCTGTGGTGGAACCCATGAAACAGATTTAAATTCAATTTTAATAAAACGAAAAATGTTGAGAGCCACCTCAAAGAAACGGATAATGGAAACATAACACCCTTTGTGTGGGCAGTAAAATACTTCCCATTAAGGACATGTTTGTTTTTTAAGTTTTAAACCTGTTTTATAATTACATTGGTTGTATGCAAGAAAGGAATATTGCATACTAATACATGCTTACACATCCGCAAATATATTAACGTCTCTTAAACCATTTGACACTATTTGAAAAATCCATGCTTCAAGAACCTATAATGTATAATTAATTACCATAGGAATAGGCCTAATATCAATGTAATAATATAACCCAATTTTATATTTAGTAGTGTTATATTAATTCAATACATTCTTTAGTAACACCTTTTTGTAAGCCTTGACGTTTGTTCAAGCAGTGCAGAAGAAGCGTTCCGCCTCAGGACGTTACGGAAAGCGGCGTTGCCTATTCGGACACCGCGGCCTTCTTTAAAGGCGGCCGTGGTAATACTCAATTAAAATTCATTCATAACATAAGACTTTAACATTTTGAAATGCTTCCGTAAGTCAATGTTCAAATTCTAAATGAAATTCTTCAATATAGTTATACCCTAATTCATATATCCTAATGTTAGTATAATGTTAACAGTTGTTTGGGTGTTCTAAAAGACAAATGGTGTTTAGAAGTTTGTTAGTTGCTAAAAATAATTTGCAGCCTACCCTAAAACTTTGGCCTATTGCTAGCCAAGTTGTTAGCATTTCTGGTTCCAAAGTACGCAGTCGTCAATATGAAACCTAGCAGGAGTTTTGACTTTTTGCTTACGTTTTTTAAAGGAGTTTAACCATTGTCCCTTTATGTTTATGAGATAAGTAAAAAATGCCACTTGAATCGATTGTAGATGGACTAAAAGAGTGAATTGTGATTTATATGAGTGGCTGGGGAAGGCGTGCCCAAGACTGCCTCCAGATAACAGCTGAAATCCTTTTCCACGGCCATGTGTGAGATCTGAAGTACTTCCAGGTGGTCCCGATCGTACACCAGTTAATCATTAATGACGTCATCATTGATTAGGCTCTGTGATAAATGTGGCCGTGGACCGCCTCGAGTGCGGGTGGTTGAATTTGGCGGAGGCTTCATCTACAAATGGCCAGTCTTTTGCATTTAGAGAAGATCCTATTCGCCTCGCGGTTCATTATAATTCGCAATACGACGCTTGAAATATTATCCACATCATTAATTTATCTTTGGACGTCCCCCTCCCCCTCTTCATATTTTGTATGTACGTTAATTTATTAATCTGCAGACGAATTAACACCAACTTAATATTCTTTATAGTATAGGAAATATGCCATTATATAATGTGTCAAAAGAAACATCCATTAATAACGGGATTACTTGATTATAGATTAGTTTATTATTGAAGCCGATTAAAAACATAGACACTGCAGCAATATGAATGTGCATGGTATATATAATTACGAGAAGAAACTGATGGATCTAACTTGTTTCCGGACAAGAATCTCTCTCACGTGACAGGTCCGAGAAACCAACAGTATGTAAGAAAACTGTTAAACTGTTTATAGAGAGAGCCAGTTGCCGAGCGGTCTAAGGCGTCACTGCGTTTAGGCGGGGCCTAGGAAACTATCGGGCTTGCATGTTGTTCCCTCACCACTGGTGTGACGTCAGCCTGAGCAGCGGATCACACATAAACACAAGACGAGCTTCCTTCATTCACTGCCTTATTAATATGTGTTCAACTATATTGACAGTTCACGTACTACGGTTTAACTGTGTTACTATTACTGCTACAGTTGTACAGTGATTGGCAAACGAGCGTGCTAAAATTAGTAAAATGCAGACTATTTTGTCTAATCTACGAGTTTTAAAATTGTGTAAGTATTGTATATTATTCATTTGAATATAAAATGCCATTAAAATGTTCTGTTCCTGGATGTAAATCCAACTACAAAACTAGTACTATTAAATCGGTATTTAAATTTCCAAATTTTGAACCCCAAACATATTCTGTCGTATGTGAAGATAATTTTACGGAATTGGACATTATTAGAGAAGATTCCATTAAAAGGCCAGACGGATCAATTTTAACTTAACCTAAATTTAAAAATTGTGCATATCCCACAATTTTTAAAAGTCTACCTTCATACGAGTACTTAACTAAAACCTTGCTGAAAAAAGACACGTGAAGAAAGACAATACGAAATTGATAGTATAAAAAACAAAAATATTTAGAAAATGCTAGGAAAGAAAATATGCTAAACTTTGCTGAATTTTTATTGAATCTTATGAAACACTATCGTAATAAATTAGGATATTTGATATTAAGCAATGAAAACAAAGTAACATTTTATAAAATTAAACGTTCCTGAGGAAGAGTCGCCTACAGTTTTAATTGCTGTATGTGTAAGTAATCTGAAGCAAACTAAAGTGTACTGTAAGAATGTAGATATAAGTGAACATGTTTTAGAATAGTAAGCTCAACTAATGACGTAACTTGTAACTTGTGGTCCAAGTTACTATTGATTCTGGACGCGTAAAATAAATTGTTCTATTAAGAGCAACAAAATGAAGAATACATTTTTTCATCTCTAATAAAGCTGTCCCAAGAAATATTAAATAAATTTCAATTTTTGGTAAATATTAACAACAATGATAAATTAAAACTTGAATTCGTCGAGGAACAGCTCGAACTCATTGTACCAAAATCACCCCGCTATTCAACAAAGTACATTAATGTACATTTTGTTTTACTTGCCCTGCAGGTTATATAGCTTTACGCAACAGTAAATTACTAATTCTGCCTCACTACAGGTTTTCGAATTCTGCCTCACTAGATAGTTTCGAATAAAATTAGGCGCTGGGACATCAGGAATAAGCAAAAACAATGTGCTTACTTCAAGACAAAGACGGTGCTACTATTAGAGAACGGTGAACTTTATTTATTTATTTATTCATAAGACGCCGATCGTCAAGATATGGGCGAATATTGATTTCGAATGAGTGTAGATGAGCGAATTAGTTGTACGAGTGTAGATATTGTTACAAACTAAGGTAGACTATTCCTTAGAAAGTGTCATTAATTAATTAATTAATTGAACATGCTATTAATGAAAAACATAATATCAATTTTAATTCTACAAATGTAATTTTAAAAGAACCTTTATGGACCAAGAGAAACCAAATTGAAAGTGAATGTATGGCAGTTTTGAAAGGTGAATGTATTTCCCAACCGTCTCTAAATTTTAGTAATATATTTTTACCTTTAGTTAAAGAAGAAATACTATCGAAAATTACAAACTCTAAACCATATTTTAATTCATAATAATTCTTATCAAACTTAGCCACTTAAATTTAATTTAACTAGTATTTAATATTTTACATGTGATTTTTTTGTTATTTTTTATTCACATATGTTTTCTGTTTTAACTTTATTACAACTGAAGATGCCTTAACCGGCGAAAGCGCTATTGTTAAAAATTAAAATTTGTGGAATTTATTAAAAAATGACTTTCTCTTTACAACCAAAACAATTCCATCAAGCATATACAGCAGACAATTAATGAATAGCCCAATGACAAATGAACAGCCGGTGGTTATCAGCTGATCCTTCTCAAAATGTATTGACTCTGATTGGGATCGAATTGGGAACCTTTAGTACATAAAGCTGGGATTGAACCAACTACGCTACCGACCGATAAAATAAAATAAAACTGTTTGTAAATATTTTATTTGGTGAGGTCTATGTACTATCTGACGTAACGTGGACAAATTTAAGGAATGACAATAAAAGAAGGAAAACCTGAAGTCGCTCAAACAGTGTAAACTTTCATGACAGCGTCCAATTACAAAGATGTTGTTTGTTTATTTCCTCAAACTCATAAGAATGAAAACTCATAATAAATACAAATTAAAACAAATTAATAATAAAACCCGAGTCAGTAACTACGTACGTTTCAGTTTATCGTTCTTATGCCTTCAAGTAAACGCTGTGGAAGCTACTAACCGAGCGTGGCGACTGCCGACCGCCTCTCCCTGTGACGCCATGCCAATGCCCCTACGGTTTAAGGGGGACGCGACAAAGTGCCCCAACGACAAACTGAGCGTCTAGGTGGGACAGATTGCCGTTGGGACACTTTGTCCGCAGCGTGCAACATTCCAAGATGGCACAGGTTGTCCTTTTGTGGACAGACAAACTGGACCACATTCCGGAGAGGTACAGGTTGTCGGTGGTTCACTTTGTCCTACATGTGCTAAAATCATAAAAACTGAGCCACTCCTAAAGGTCCTCGTTGTTTGCCTATGAATGTACTGTATAGTCGCGAGTCACAAGAAGTCTTTGAACTTCTTGCCTCTGTGATATTGAAGACGCTTATTTCCATCGAAACAGCACAAGTCACGTAGTGTACCTGTCGTAATTACTACAAGACTTGTGCTGTTTCGATGGAAATAAGCGTCTTCAATATCAAAAGAGCAAGAAGTTCAAAGGACTTCTTGTGACTCGCCAACGAACACTAAATCTAGGGTTGGTTTTTGGGGCTGGCATTAGGTGCCCGAATTGACCTGAGTCAGGTAGCCGAGGTCTCCTGAAGTGCACTAAGAGGAGTTCCCTTTGTCATAATTATTCTTAGAAGTGAAGAGCGTGTATGATTTTATAAACTCGCAAGCCGTTAGAGTGTATTCATTACGAATCCTCTATTTTACTATCCTTAAGTCTATCTAATAAGTTATGACCATTACCGTATTTTTTGGTAGATTCTCCCTTTCAAGATCTATTTTTAATATAGGTATAACCTTATTAATGCGAAGCTACAAGAATATAATCAGTAAAAATTACTACATAAAAAGATAATATTTAATCAATTAATCATATTATAAAACGAACGAAGGAAAAACAAGACCCATATATATATATATATGCGATCAAGAAATTTACTGCAACGATCTCAACCGCTTTGTTACTTCTGTAAGAAATAATAATTTGTTACTAGTACATTTTTTACTGTCTTTGGGTAGTATGTTGAATATATCCTTGGTGAAATAAAATTTAATTTCGGTGTAGAACGTCAGGTTTGGTTTTGGAACAAAAACTGTATTATATTTATTTGTATGTGCGCACGCCGACACGATTAAGACAATTCAAAGCACTAAATTGGTTGAGCGAAACACATATAGGGAAATATGAAAAACTGTTTATTGAAAAGTATTTTATTCGTGGACTGTATAATGAATGAATGAAAATTCAATGAATTTAAAAATATATAAATACAATGAATGCCGGCAATGTGTTTACTATGATGTAAGTTAGTAATTGAAGTACGGTTAATTCTATAAGGACTGTCTTTATATCAAGAAAAACCGACTAAAAGTACACTTCCCGCCTTTTATACTATTAAAAAGGTTATTCATAAAATCAATCGAGGCTGTTTCATTATATATGCAATTTTAATTCTGAATTAAAAAAAGTAATAGTTTCAATAATTATCTTGTACTGACCTCTTACGATAACTTCGGCAACTTCGGAAGAGCTCGAGTCCTTTCTCGTGTTATTGAGTTTGATATCAGTTTTATTTACGAGTGAGTATCTCATGTGCAGTTTTGTGATCACCTATGTATTTATAATTAAGCTTGGCAGGACGCTCGTCTATGTTGTCAACTGCTTCCTTTTACACTATTATTTATTTGTTAGCGAATAATTGTATATTCCGTGTTTGAAAATGACGTAAGCATTTTTACCCGACGTTTATGTGTGCGGGTGCTGATGACACGTAAACAAGGACATTCCTTGGGCCAACAACTCTCCCCTACTTGTGCTTTGCGCACATCAGGAATATTTTTAGGGAAAAATATTGCAATCAATTTAATTCCATTCATATAGTTTACCCTGTAATATTTTTAGTACACACTTAAGTAACATTTATTATCACAAATCACAAGCTACATAATGAATATTTATTTAAATGCATTCATATATAATTAACTATTTATAGTTTTGTTTAACCAAAGCAGCAAATGTTTACTTATCGTAAATTATACACTTTATTTTTTGATTTCTTTATATGTTTATATTTTCATTATAATAGTTTGTTTATTTTGGTAACATCTCGTATGAGTATTTATGAGAATACATGTTTTTACTTGTTTTAATAATATTAATAAGAAATTAATAGTAATGTTATTATTAATAAATAGTTGTTAAACATGTAAAATTAAAAAAAAAATATATTATCTGTGTATTTCCCCATTATCTAACAGATTATTTATGCTAGGTGATATAACTATAAGAATTCCTAAATCCAGCATTGAATTTACTAATACAACTTATATTTCATTTAACATAAACAACAAACATGTTGTAACTTGTCTACAAGTGTAATTACGTACGAAAACAACGTTTTGTTATTTATTTTATTTTTATTCTTAAGACACCCATCGTCAAGTTATATATTGTAATGATAAACTATGAAAAAATAGTAAACCAAATACATGTGAGCCATACTGGTGTTGCCACCACTCAATTGAAGTCGTAAATGTGAAATGCTTTTCACACAAAAGAAAATTTAAATTTACCTTATTTTAAAAATTATTAGCATTTTAATTAAGGACTTAATAAATGATGGGTGGTTTTGACTGGTTTTAAAATCTCAATTCAATGCAGAATAAGATTTTAGGCAAATGTTTGCAACATAAAAAATACTTTATGTAACATTATGATTGAAATATTTGAGACAAAAAATGTAATATGATTATTATTATTGAAAACTACTTAAAATTTGTTCCAACTAGGACAGAAATGATGAAAACTTATAATAAATTGAAAAAAAAATTAATATTTCATATTAATACAAGCATCAATAATCATGGTTCATATAATACAAGGAAAACAATGGCGTAATTGGATTTTTCATAAGCTTCTTAGTTTCTTAGTAAACAATCTTCAAACTCATAATTGCTGCCCCGACTGTACATTCACTAATCTACATATGTTTACAAATATATACATATCACTCTCATTCGAAATCCACACTCGGAGATATTTTGACGATCGGTTTCGTGATAATAAATAATTACAGTATAAGTGAACGTCGAGCAACACAAATTATATTAATAGTTTTTTAATTAGCATAATACGTGTTGGTACATATACAGTACAAGTAAACGTCACACAACATAAATATATTACAATATAAGCCCAAAAAGCACAAATGCATTCTTTTGTGAGTCCCTCTGATCTGAGGAAGGTGAGCGTGGTTCACCGAAATCAATTACAATAATATTCGTGCATTTTGTACTTGTATTGTAATATATTTGTGCATTTTGTGCTTATATTGTAATACATTTGTGTTGAGTGACGTTTACTTGTACTGTACAAATATATTACAATATAAGTCCAAAATGCACAAATATTATGGTGATCGATTTCGGTGAACCACGCTCACCTTCCTCAGACCAGAGGGATTAATATAAGAATGGAAATGGTGTTTAACAACTAAATTTGTAGGCCTACGACCACGTGACCCTATTGGCTGGAATCGTCAAAATGGAACGTATTTAGGTGTTAATTTATGCTGCAAGCAATAGGGTCACGTGGTTATAGGCATATGAATTTAGTTGTTGCACACCATTTCCATTCTTTATTAATCCCTCTGGTCTGAGGAAGGTGAGCGTGGTTCACCGAAATCGATCACCATAATATTTGTGCATTTTGTACTTGTATTGTGGTATATTTGTTCACTTTGTGATATATTGTAATACATTTGGGTTGTGTGACGTTTACTTGTACTGTATGTGTACCAACACATATTATGCTAATTAAAAATCTACTAATAAATGAATCGAACAGCAATTTTTTTTGTATTTCCTTCTTTTTATTTAACAATGTTGAAGTAAAATAATTTTTAAGTCAAGTAACGCACGAGGAAATAAGAAAACCAGACAGTATTATTCTCACCTCATATGGCACAATGAAGTAAATTGAGTGAGAGAAGCGACAAAGGCGCCGCGTAATGCAGGGTAATCTGGCGGTGGCTCCAAGGGAGGGGACAATTGCTGTGAGAGGACTGGATGACTGGCACGGCTGGATAGTCAGGACTACTAGAGACAGGTTTGTATCTATTGAGAAGTCTGAGGCCTCACTTGAATTTTAACGATTTGATTATAACGGTCTTAGTTCATATAGTGGACAGTTTTCTGATTGCTGTGGGCTTTACAATTTACTGGTGGACACCCGGAAACGAAGATGGATTCCATTGCTTTAGTCATTGACTATAGAAACAAAAACTGTCCAAGGCGATGCATTTGCTGTAGATGCGATCTAACAGTGATTGGTATTAAAAAAGTACTCGGACGATTGTTTGGCAAATTATTAGCTAAGCTTCACACTGAACTGGAGAGAGTAGAGATTGGGATGCAGAGAAATAGAGAGACGGACTATGTGGAGCTGGCGCAAACTGTGAAAACCGAACATGACCTGTAATTTATCCGAACAAGAAAATCGACTTCACGTGACCCATATGAGTGGACTGTCTTCTTGTTTCTACAGTTAATAGTTTAGCTCTACATCAGAAATTTGAAAATAAAAATTTACTGTAGAGGAGGACATCACATTGTTTGTAAAAGACCACATAACATTCGAGGACTGGTAAAGGAAAAATTATTCGATGATTTAAAATACTGAAATTAACTAGATTAAGAAATACTAAAATTCGAAAGTGTTTTACATCGAAAGTAACATTTCTAATGCAATAGAGAAGAGAAGAGAAGAGAGGAGAGGAGAGGAGAGGAGAGGAGAGGAGAGGAGAGGAGAGGAGAAGAGAAGAGAAGAGAAGAGAAGAGAAGAGAAGAGAAGAGAAGAAAGAGAAGAGAAGAGAAGAGAAGAGAAGAGAAGAGAAGGGAAGGGAAGGGAAGAGAAGAGAAGAGAAGAGAGGAGAAGAGAAGAGAAGAGAAGAGAAGAGAAGAGAAGAGAAGAGAAGAGAAGAGAGGAGAAGAGAGGAGAAGAGAAGAGAAGAGAAGAGAAGAGAAGAGAAGAGAAGAGAAGAGAAGAGAAGAGAAGAGAAGAGAAGAGAAGAGAAGAGAAGAGAAGAGAAGAGAAGAGAAGAGAAGAGAAGAGAAGAGAAGAGAAGAGAAGAGAAATAATTATTTTAAAATCCTCAAGATTTGAAATGGTGTCTATACAGTGCATTGCAATAAATACAAGCAAGACTTATATTTGAAGGTTTCCAGGTAAGAGATTCTAGAGAAGGCAGGTTAGCAGCTGTTGTTTCATCATTCTTGGGTTGTTGCTCTTGATATTTCTGGTGGCAGAATGAAGAACTTGGTGTCTGTGTATGATTCAAACAGCTTCTTTGCATGTGACGGGACATCATTTTCCAAAAATCGTGTGTTATATTGAGGCTGATTACTATACCGCTGAAGGTTTTTGGAGATGGCTACAGTTAATTGTGACTTCCAGTGTATATAAGTTTATAGTTGTCATTAATCTCCACACCCTGAATACGCCCCTGCAGCTTTCCTGCTCAATCGAATTGGTCATTATTCTTATAGATTTCTTTCTTAAGAATGTGAACATGTTATACATTTTTGAAAACTGAGGCACTCCAAACGATGATTACATATTTAACCTGACGTTCACATAGGGCATGATAAGCTATTCTGGTTGTAATAATTATCATTGCTGATATGCAAACAAAGGTAAACGTGTGTAGTAATCTAATAACTAATATTTTTTACATTAACATTGAATGCAAACTTAGACCTATTTTTGGTTCATGCGCACAGTTTGCCTATTTCTCTCTTACATTACAAACCCCCAATTTAAATATATCTCATTTGACAGACAGGATATGATACCCCCAATAGCATATTTGTAATGAAAAAATGTATGATGACATGAGAACATAATTCTATATGAATTCAAATCATGACAAACTAACAGTTTTTGACCAGGGTAAAAAAATAAAGCTATTCATATTCATATCTTTATTGTCGTCCAACAATTTGTACATGCATTGACAATGTCATTGTATATAATCTAAATTCTTATATTAAAAACATGCGTCATTCTTATATTACAATCTAAATCACTAGAAGTTAAGATCGCTAAGGTCGTGCAAGTACATTTCATCTAAAGAATAAAAGGCTTTACTTTTCAACCATTTAGTTAAAATATGCTTAAAATTTGATATGCTTACTGTTCTAGCTGTGGTAGGTAACTTATTAAACAGTTGCACACCTTTATACATGTATGTTTGTTGTGTTTTACTAAGCCTAAAATTTCTTAAGTCTGTGTTGTTCTGAATCCTGGTATTTTGCGAATGTATCTGACTTATTAAATTAAACATGTTAAGGTTTTCTTTTACAAAAACCAATGACTGCAACATAAAAATTCAGAGAAGCGTGAGTATTTGAAGACTTACAAAACGTGGCTTACACGAATCTGTGGATTTGATACTCATAATGCTACGGATAGCTTTCTTTTGGGATTTAAAAACTTCTTTAGCTCCAAATGAGTTACCTCAGAGAATTGTACCATAAGAAATGTGGGAGTGAAACAGTCCATAGTAAGCAGTAATGAGCACATTACGACTAACACACAGCCTTAACTTCTTAGGCAAAATATAACCCTTGACAGATGAGAGCAAAGAGAGTTAGTATGAGCTTTCTAATTAAGCCCTGGGTCCAGACTAATGCCATGCAACTTAACAAATTTTCCAGGGTCAGATAGCCTAAGTAAACTAAAAATAATGTCATCTGTTTTATTATCATTAACAACTAAATCATTTGCTTCAAACCAGAGAACAGCTCTTTCTTTCATATAGGGCTTAATTAGAAAGCTCATACTAACTCTCTTTGCTCTCATCTGTCAAGGGTTATATTTTGCCTAAGAAGTTAAGGCTGTGTGTTAGTCGTAATGTGCTCATTACTGCTTACTATGGACTGTTTCACTCCCACATTTCTTATGGTACAATTCTCTGAGGTAACTCATTTGGAGCTAAAGAAGTTTTTAAATCCCAAAAGAAAGCTATCCGTAGCATTATGAGTATCAAATCCACAGATTCGTGTAAGCCACGTTTTGTAAGTCTTCAAATACTCACGCTTCCCTGAATTTTTATGTTGCAGTCATTGGTTTTTGTAAAAGAAAACCTTAACATGTTTAATTTAATAAGTCAGATACATTCGCAAAATAAGCTTTACAAATTGATAGCGGTCAGACAAGTAAGAAGATAACAGTGATAATACATTGCTTTGAACGCCATAATAATACCATTTTTTGACCAGTTTTTCATGATCCACCAAGTCGAAGGTTTTGCTCAAATCCAGGAGTAATGTTGAAACTTCTTTATTTTCAAATCCATTAATAAATGAAACTACGTTTTCCACGGCCTTAATTATAGATAAGTTTTTTTCTAAATCCATATTGAGATGACGATAGTAAATTATTTTGTTCAAAATAGTCAACTACTTGATTTTTGAATATCGTTTCAGCAACTTTTGATATACCAGCAACCAAAGCTATAGGACGGTAATTGTCACAGTTATTTAAATCTTCTTTTTTTATGTAATGGAACAGTTATAGTAACTTTAAGGCATTGTGGATAGTTACCTTCAACCAACATAAAGTTCATTAAGTGAGTAAGAGGATATGATATTTCATTAATAATTATTTTGATTAAAAAATTCGAAAGGCCGAACACATCTTCTGATCTGGAGCTATTTAATCTATTTACAATAATATATATACCAGGAATGCTAACTGAAAACCATTCAAACGAAGGCAAGCCATCATTTTTAATTCGTGACGACCTTAACATGTCTAAAGAAGTAGCTGCATCATAATTAGAGTTGCCTTTGTTTGGCAACCGATCTGTTAGTGAATTAATAATAGTCCAGGCAGCTTTACATTGATTGTTTGAGCCAAGAATAAAATTATCATTAGCTCTTTTTTTGGCTAAGTCTATTTATTTTCTGTACAATTGTTTAAGTTTCCTGTGAATAGGCAGAAAGTTAGGGTTAGATTTACATTTCTCATAGCTTATTTCTAATAGCAGCCTAATTTTACCTAGGTATGAAGTGAACCACTTTTTATTCTTATTCTTTTTACCGTCACGCTTAAGCTCTTTTATTTTTAATGGGCAATGCTTATTGATCTATTTGATAAGATATTCATAAAAATCTGAAAAGTTACATCAACATTTTTAGCTGATAAGAAAACATTATGCCATTCAATTTTACATTGTAATTCATGCTTAAGCCTACTTATATGGTGGATTTACTTAACAGCCTATGAGTGATTGTTGTTGAGCGTGTACAATGGAATAACGAATACTCTAATTGGGGAAGTGTAACCAAAGGTGTCCCTCAGGGCTCTGTACTTGGACTTCTACTGTTTACTTTGTACATCAATGACTTGTCCAACAGCATTTCTCACTGTAAATATCACTTTTATGCTGACGATTTACAAATATACTCTCACGTTGATGTATCAGACTTAAATGACGGGGTTAATAGAATGAATGAACATTAAATCTATTGGTGACTGGGCGTTCAGGCACAGCTTAAGGCTGAACAACAACAAGACTCAACCTATTATTATTGGACATAACAGACTGATGGCACAGATTGATCTTGATACAGTACCCCGTATCTCTATTGATAATAATTCACTTAACTACTGTGAAAAAATTAAGAACTTGGGACTCCTTATGAATACTACACTTACATGGTCTGATCATGTATCTTTAACATGTAGTAGGGTTTTTGCTGGTATTCACACTCTTAAGAGATATTATAACTGTTTACCTTTAGATGTTAAGATTATGCTAGTGAAAACTCTTGTATTTCCTCACTTTGACTACTGCGACATTGTCATCAATGACATGCCTACCCATCTTTCTGATAAACTTCAACGAGCGCAGAACTACTGTCTACGTTATATTTTCAATCTCCGTCGAGATGAACATATCACTCCTTACTTCAGACGGCTAAATTTACTAAAGTTACTTGAGTACAGAAAGGTCAAAATTTTATCTTTACTGTACAATGTTCTTCAATCAAAAAATCCTTCTTATTTAGCTTCAAATTTTGTGTTTAACTTCAGCATAAGTAATCGGGACACGCGTCAGGGTTCTTCAATGTTAACTATTCCAGCTCATCGAACAGCACTTTACAATAGATCTTTTACTGTCACTGCCTGCAGATTGTGGAATAAACGTGATCCTTCAACTCGAAATATTGATAGCCGAGCTCGGTTTGTTGCGGCACTAAGGGAGTGGTTGTCGGCGGATTCGTGGGGGTTTAGGCCTTGGCCGTGCTGTCATTGCTGGACTGAGTGTATGTGTGATGTATGTTTGTTGTGATCATGGAATACTTTTTATTTATTATTATTTTATTCATTATATTTTTTATTTTATTATTAATTTTTTATTTGTTTATTTATTTATTTTTTCATGCAAGTAATAGTTTTTGTTTTCTTCTTTGTTTTATGTTCTTTCACACTTTATGCTTAATTTGTTCAGTTTTAATAATCTTAAAACTCTGATTTTTTAAATTGTTGTTTAACTTGTAAATAATGTGCTCAGCAGCAGTGAACACGTAAGAACTCTTAGATATACTCATTTTAGTTATGTATTAATTTTTCTTTATAAGGTTAAGTGTAAGAGAGGACCAAATGGTCCTAACTCTGCCTCACAAAATAAAAAGTTTTTCATTTCATTTCATTGTTGATGGTACACTACAAGTATCCAATGGTAAATGTTTTGATACACTGTTAACACTCAGAGAACTCACTTTCAAAAGGAGTGCACTGTGGTCAGAAATGAAAGGTTGAATTATTTCAAAGATATAAATTGATGGATGGAAATTAGATTTTTAAAATTATCGAGACAGGCTGACATCCGAGTAAGTTGAAAATTTAAAAAATAACAATCGTAAGACCTAAGCATATTTAACAGATTATGACATTGTAAATTATACTGTCATTATACTGATAAGGAGTCCTTGAGAAAAATAGCAGTCCCACCATAAGGCATAGTCCTGCAGTAACTCGCGGCTAATTTGTAATCTTCAGGCCGATATACGTCCAGTTCTTCCTGTGTACACCAGTGTTCATTGACACACAATACATCACAATTGGTATCATTTAGTAAAAATTCTAGAGACTAAATTCTACTTTATTTTTGTATCGATTGTACATTTAAGTGTAATATTATTAAATTAAGATGATTATGTTTATTCTCATGCGGACTGTGATCAAGGTCTAACAGTTTTATATCCCTGTCTATGTGAACAGTTTCATTAGTGACCTTCTGTGAGTTGTCACCTATACTATTACAAGTATTTACTGTGGCAGAAATTATTTCTGCTTGAAGTGGAAAAACTAGATCCTTGGGGTCACTGGCACTAAAAAAGCGTTTGTACAAACATATTCAGTGGATTTATTTTGATGGGATCCTTCATAAAAACACGTCGTTTTAGAACTTAAAACTGCAGCTGCATATGAATCATGTACCTAAGAAATTGACTGAGTTGGAGAGGTTGGTATGGGGGCTATTTGGGTAGATCTTCCTACAGAAGATGAGGATGAATTCCTACTATGAGGCCAGCCAATATTCGTTTACCCGATGCACGAAGGTGAAGGCCGTGGGATGTGTAATGGTGCCTGTCGATTCCACCAATATTCAAAATATCTGCTCCCTCATATTTATTGCAGAGTTGAGCCATGAAGTTGTTGATGAGACTGACAGTCCGATGAACGAGTGTATTAGTTAGTTTAGTTATTTTTGTCAATAGATTTTAGGTTGAAATAATAATTTATTTATCGGTAATCGCAAGCGTAAACTATAAGTTATATTGTCTCATTGGCTCACTACGGGAAGCGGACACAGTACAGAAAAGAAATATGAGAATTATCGTTCTACCAAAACAACAGTAACTTAAATCTAATACCTAACAATTCATAACTTAAATCTGATACATTTTATAGTTTATTTCTGGAAATGAAATCATAAAACAATATAAGAAGTAAAAATCCTCATGTATGGTTAGGGGAAATAAACGGCTGCATTCTGAGTTCATCGTTTTTTGAACTTATGTAAAATAAATTTTTCATTTCAAATCAGGTAATTTTATGAAATAAAGCAACAAAAATAAATATAGATACTGTTTTTGTTAAGAGTAATGGTTAATAATTCAATTTATATTTATTTTTAACTGAGTAAAATTAATTTTCTTGTTCTTCACAATAAGTGACTTGTTCTTTATTCCTAGATATAATGTTGAATATCATTTCAATTTTCAACTTTATCATATGTTTAGAATGTATGTATAGTTTCAATATTGATAGCTTTATTAGTAGTTTGACTTCTTTCCAGAAACATTTGAACTATCTTATACTTGGTAGTACTTTTTTCATTATGTTATGTTTCGTAGAATTATTATTTTGGGACTGGATTTTCTTTGTGTCGCGCTATTATGAGGTTATTGATTCAGTTTATACATTTTATTTACAATACTGTAAATAATATTTGTACTTAATTTTATTGTTGTTATAATGGCTATTTATGGGATCATCATGTAATTATTTTGTAAGGAACCAAATAAATATTCTAATTTGTATTGGATAATTTAACAATTAAACACAATTTTTTGTTGTTAAGAATTGGTTTATTTAATTTTACGCTGCTAACAATCCATTCGTCTCTTAGTTAAATTATTAAATTGTTTGTAAATGTATGATGTATTTAATACTTTGCAGGTAGAAATGAAATTACAAAACTAGACAAACAAATTCTCAAATTTGGTTAGAAGTAAGAGAGCACTTCGGTATAGGCCTACATTTATAAACTTATATACACAATCGTGGAGTATAGATAATATTAAACATAGCCTACTAGTTAAAATATGTTCAATTTTATAGACGTCTTACCATTCTAGTGTCAGCATGATTCAGACATCTTTGAGAACCTAGCCTGCAGCTGCAGCATGTGTCAGGAAAACGGTACTTGGAGTGCTGCACACGCCTGAGGTAAGATCAGCATCAATTACGTGAGATAAGTGCTTCCAAAAAGCGATAGCCTCCTGACACGGCAGCAAATGTCAGTCGGTCACCGCTCTTGGTCTCACGTCGCTCGACTCACGTTTTGTAGACGGAAATTTGACACATTCCTTACTGACAAAGGAAGTACATAAGTAGATACAGTAATATCAGCTTAAAATATCAGATTTTTTATTTTTATAATTTAAAAAAATCTAAAAAAGTGGAATACGCCTGTAATTTGTTGAACATACAATAGTTCCAATTTTTTTACAGTAAACATAATTTTCACATGAAACTATAAAATTTTACCCACTTTTAAATATAACACCGAACTTTAATAATTACTTCAATTTAAACAATGTGACCATATAAACATGGCACCTTTAATATGTTATAATGTAATTCCATTTTAGGTGTTGTATTGCTGAAATATTTGTGGTAATAAAATGGCTGGTTATATCTTAAATAAAATCGGTCGGTAGCGTAACTTGTCAAAGTCCATCTTCAAAAGTCAAAGATTCTGAGTTTGATCCCAATGAGAGCCATTACATATTTTGAAAGCGATCAGCTAATAACCACCGGCTGTTCATTGGCAATGAACTCGATGCATTCATTTGAAAAACATATTTGCTCAAATATTTGATTTATATAAATGATCGTTACGTATCATTTAAGAATAACTCTGTTGCCACTTTAGACTAAGTGGGTTTTGTTTTTCCTTTGACAATGTCTAGAAATATTACAATTTTTATTTTATAAAGTCTATTTTAACACCGTAATACTTGTTACACATTACTGAATTTTACTTTTTTATCTTTATTATATACAGTTTAAAAACTTTTTTTGTATGCACGTTACAAAGGAAATGTGCATAAAAAAATATGGCTCCTAGTATATGTAGATCTAGTTCTGTCGTGATTATTCAACTAAACGCCTCATGTATTGGTGACATAATTGGACTTCGTCACCAAATGTTTTCTCAACAGGATTTAGGAACTACATAAACTGAATTTGTCCTAAAGCAAATAATATTGAGAAAGTGAGGTCAACAAAGATAATAATATTTGCAAAAGAAAAAGAACACTGAATTGTCGATACTTGGCCCCGAGAGCCAAAAGCCATTCTCAACGTAACTATGAGGTGTGACCGTGTAATACTCCAGCAACACTCCGGGCTGTGGCAAATTAATTCCACCTGTTGACCACAGCCTCCCAAATAACCGACGCACCACACCACCTGGATTGCACGAGTAAATATGGTTATTCCACTGGGTACAACATAACTGTGACTTGTTTTTGATACCCGTGATCACTTTTGAACCGTTACGGATGTTCGGCAGAGATTAGGAAGTTAAATATGATGGTTGGTGAACTAGATGTCAGAGAATCTAACACCTTGAAAATGGGCGGGAAATTAGAGTGTAAATCGGGTTTGTGGAGGTACAAATATTACCTCCTGAAACTCGAATACTTTAAATAGTTAACAGAGTTTTAGGACAAGAAATGATAATTTTACAGGATTAATAAAGCGCCTTGAAAGGGTATAACAAACGAATAACTAGTTGGCTTGTCTTTAACTAGCAGCAATATTATTTATTTTGCTGTCGACCAATAACACAGGTGTGTAAGATGGCTACAGCAACTTTTATTGGATACAATAACGTTCAAACAACAATTGTTGGATAGAATGAGACTAAACTGTCCATCTAGACTGAGAGAGAAACGCACCAACATTGTATTCATACAGTGCAGGGAGGCTGTTCATGATGTGTTGATTTGGTCACTATGTAATTAAAACTGTTTCTTGCATTGTGAGACAGGATAAGTCAAGCCAACCATTTAGCACGGTACACGGTAATCACAATTAAAAAGAAATTGGTAAACAATTACCCTCATAAGGTAACTTTGAAACTGGATGTTCGCACTCTTATATCTTTTATATAATCCTTATATTTTATGTTTTGAAGACCATCCGGTAAGAGACCATGTTCTTTGTTCACCCTTGCCAAACTTCCCTCCTCACCTCAAACCTTTGAAGGACATATAGGTAAGGGTTCACATAGTCTATTTGCCTTTTTGTCAGATTACTTTGGCCAAATATCAAGAAAATTCAAAAGATAAACTCTGCTTTGCCGCTTGGAGTGGATGAGAAGTTCTACGTAATTAGGCTATGCATGCAGAGGTTATGGCTAAATATTACAAAGACTAACTTCAATTTAAACAATGTGACCATATAAACATGGCCCCTTTAATATGTTATAATGTAATTCCATTTTAGGTGTTGTATTGCTGAAATATTTGTGGTAATAAAATGGCTGGTTATATCTTAAATAAAACTACTAAACTACCGTTTAGTAGTTTAAATTTTAATGAGTTCGATATAAGGGCCAACACTTTTTAAAAACTGAATACATCCTACCTTAAACTGAATACATCCTATCTTAATTCAAGCAATCTAACCTTCCTGATTATCTTGAAATTATAATACTACCAAAACATAATAATAGGAGGGACTAAGACTTTGTATCTCATTAAATAGTTAAGAAAAAAATGCCCTTAATGTAAAAAAACTAAATTTTTGAAAGACTGTTATGTGCAGAAGTTGAAGCGAATATCTGAGAACTACCGTTCAATAACATATCCATAACTAGGATTTCAAAGAAGGCCTAGGCAGGTGACGTTCATTACGGATGAACTAAACGAGTAAATTAAATTTATTATTGTGAATGGATTATTTGTCTGTTTTTGGGAAGTTATGTTTTGTGTAAAACAGGACGACGACGAGAAACATTACACATAATAACATGGTATAAAAAAGCACACAGTCGTAAAAACATGTAAATACATATTTAAGTCTCATCACGTCCTTGTAACAATAATAACTAGATTATATTTGACTTAAGTAGTACATGTGGGTGGAAGGGTGTACTGACAATGTCAACATGTGACTCGACCATATGGTAATGTGATTGTTATCACTGCATTGTTGCCCAGCTGATTATAGTCTCCCATTGTCCACGCATGCGCAGATCTCTATTGTTGTCTTTTAATTAGCCTACTTGATCAATGCATCTGAGACAAGGGGTCTTTATTATGGCACCGATTAGTATCCACATGGTGCCGTACGTTCCGGTCCAAGTCGCTTTAGAGGGTAAATCTAGAAATATCGTTTAAACATTTTCGTTTATTACAAACCAGTATCCATTCTTAGCATATTATATTCAAAGCTGTATTTTCCCCTAAAGTTTTACAACCTCTCTATTTTTCCTCTGTCTCCAAGATTTTCTTTCCATCAGCCTTCCTCTTCCATAAATCTTTTACGATTTTCTCATTTCTTTTTCTTATTACGTAGCTTTACCGTAATACTTTTTTTTTTTACTTCTAACTGAATAATGAAGTCGGCTCAAGATAAACCTCCCAAGATAGTTCGGTTATTCTCACTTCCAAACTAAGATACCGGTAACGTGAAACAAATTCTCATAAAAAAAAGAAGCTAGTTTACTTATTAATTAAAGGACACATTGCCTGAGTTATATTAAACTAGAGTGATGTCTAATTATCAATTTTATATTAAATTTCAATTCGTGCAATTTTTCTTCCAATTGCAATTTATTTTCTCGATTAGGCAAACTATGGTCAATTCTTTAATTCATTAGATTGTGAGTGAGTTTATATTTATTATGTATAGTAAATGGATGTCAAAATACCTTATTATGAGCCATAGTGCTTTATTTCTGTATACAGTTAACAATTATTTTATACAGAATATATTTATATTTACAATTAATTTATATTTATTGTAGAATAATTTCTGTAGAAAATTTACAACGTTATAAAAGACTTCTAGTATATTGTGAGCAACGAAAAGACCATAGTTAGTGAAATAATTTTTATATTCGGAAGTCAATTTTTTTGTTCACAACCATATTTATTGCACGCTACCATTGATCAGCGATTCCTAATCACACATCACATGCCATATTTAATTTATTTATCCAACGTCCATTTTTTCCATAGATAGCACTTGAATAATCCTTTATTCGTAACTATTTACGGGACTTCCTCAGTACTCATGTACCTTTAAAAAACGCTGCCCTCCACTACACAAATATAACCACTACAGTTTTACACACGACAGTACACACTATACCCACTGTATTGAATAGGTATGTGGACAGACACACGACTGTCCACATACCTATTCAATACAGTTTTACCGACAGCTGTACAAAGACCTTTCCACTACAGTTGTATACATAAATGTAATGATACCTTCCCATTACATTTTTACACATGACTATACAGAGACCTTCCCACTACAGTTTCATCTACGACTGTGCTCAACCCCCATCTACTCCTTAAATACACAACTACGCACGGGCCCTCCCTCCTAAATACAATTAAGAGTCTGCAGAGGCTGTCGGCCATGTTGGTTTTAATCCCATAAGAACAATGTTATTTGTGAATCCATACTTTTCGTTGTTTATTGACCAAAAGTTATGTATGAGGTGTCATTTTAAACGTTGTCATATTGTTCATTGGGTTTGCTTGGTTTTGAAAAATTGTTCAAAAACAACATACGCTTGTTTTGAAAAACAGGCCAAAATAAAAACTAAATAAATATGCTTTATTTATGTTGTAAAAATAAGTAGGTATTCACAAAGCAATTCCAATGCGCCATTTCATTCTTTATCAGATGCAATTTGTTTGGACAAAAATCCATATAAAAATAACTGTTTGATTTGGATGCGCGTGATTGTATGTACGGCTCGAAAATGACATTGTTCTTATGGGATTACAACCGACATGGCCGACAGCCTCAGTTATATACGAAGTGTCCCACCCAACCTTCCTACAAATCAATATTGACGGTTTCTATATCCACGCTGAAGCACACAGTATTGACATCACTAGTGACAGTTGTCATTTACCATATACAGTAGTGATTGAATGTTTAAACCGATTTCCAGGTGACTGTGTATTGTTTAAAATGTATTTTAATTTTTGAGAGAGATCGATAATGGCTACATATGGTTGTCGGCATTAGTTGGTTAATAATTGTTGTTTCTAGTCCATCCATGCCCTAATTGAACAAAATTGCAAAACACAGAATTACGATATGATTATGAGGTAGTATTCGATTCAGTAGCACATCACTTTTATGTCCACTCAACCAATCGTTAAGTAGGACGGTCACAATATACCCAGGCGATCACTCACCCGTGCTAAAGTATATTTAACGAATATATGGGACCAATGTATTTTGTATTTACTTCAGCGTGCAATACTGTGGGTTGACTGGGTTTCACAGTGATTTGGTCACTGGTTCCTCTGTTATTAGATTTAATATGATTTAAAATGTTGATTAACTATTATTACAGACAGGGATTTATTAAAGTGTACTACAGACTAATATTTAAAATTAAATAGGGGTATATATTAAAATTATTGTTTATGCATGAATAAACCCTCTGGTACATTGCCTATTACATTTATTATTAATATATGTGTGCGCGCGCGCGCGCGCGCGTGTGTGTGTGTGTGTGTGTGTGTGTATGTGTGTGTGTGTGTGTGTGTGTGTGTGTGTGTGTGTGTGTGTGTGTGTGTGTGTGTGTGTGTGTGTGTGTGTGTGTAATTGTGTTGTAATTGAAATATAATTAAATTTTTACTGTTATGTCATGAATTAACAATTTTCTAGTAAATGTATTCTGTCGAATAAGTGGATATATTCTAATTACGAATTACACGCAGGAAAATAGGTCAATTGTATGTTATAGTTCTGGAATTTAATTTAACCCCCTCTCATCTATCCCTTGAAATAGACAAAAACCCGGCACTTATGTTGTAGTGTAGTAATGCTGCTACTTGTAGTCCGTGTTGTAAAATTGTAGGGGATAGGCCCAGACCTCTCGAGGATGTTCTGGTCAAAGATTTTTCCCGTATTTTTATTCCATGGTTTTTATATAAATAAACACTCTTCAAGTAATACTTCCACTATAATTACCCACATATTATTAAATACTTCGATTCAAAGATACTAGATTGGGCTTTCACATCCTACTGTGTGGTTGCTATCGGCATTGCTACAATTGGCGAAGTTTAGGATGTCCGTACTGGATGTTGTCAAGGGAAGTGAACTCATGAATATCAGGCGTGTCAGTTAGCCGAGATTCAGACTATAACCACGTGGTTCGGATTCTAGCTATTGGTCTCATAAGTTGTCCTTTCTACGTATTAGACTAACATTACTTATATATACCAGTTCAAAAACATGTCTAGTGATCAAAGCAGAGTACATTCGTTCCTTAACACTCATCATATTCACTGGCAACTAATATTCACAATTTCTATATGACCACCGAACTTTTCATAAGCGAATAAAAATAATCGTAAAACAGTTATATTTATACTGTAGAGATTCGTATTGTACTACTTTGTGATCCGAACACCTTCTGCAGCCTTAACCTATAGACTACAGTTACATGATTGAAGTCTTTGTTCATAGGACTTTGCTTTAAAATTATTCTAATAGATTGGAACATTTAACTCACTCTAGAATCTGATTCACAAGACGTCAACGTTAAGAAGACTACGGTACGTGTATGGGTGGGTGGAAGTGTCAATAGACTGTACGTTACGTGACCCTCCCATATACTGGGTGGACCTCCATACTCAGTGGTACTGAGATGAAGAGATCCCGTAGGCCTACTTTCATATGCTGCGCTTTATCGACTTTTTTTAGACAACTTGCACTTATATGATAGGAAGAAATCACTTTTATTTTCCTGCTTTGCATGACTGAAAATGAATTTAAGTCACATTTAGATTAAATTCTCATTGAAAAGAAACAAAGCATATGCCTACAGTTAAAGTTAAAGATATAACTAGTGTAGTTTTTAAGAATCGGTCGATAAGGAACTAAGAATACACTTGTTCATACGATTTCATTCAAAAGTCGTATCCTCCCAATTGTTGACTGTCGACTTTTTTATGATAATTTAGACAAAAATAGACTTTTATAAGGTAAGACTATTCCATATTTCAAATTAAAATAAAGCTGTCACTATTCATCGGAAATATTTCGTTTGCCCAAGTACTTTAGTTACAGTGCCTTGAGTGACATTAAGTAAATAAAGCTGTCACTATTCATCGGAAATATTTCGTTTGCCCAAGTACTTTAGTTACAGTGCCTTGAGTGACATTAAGTAAATAAAGCTGTCACTATTCATCGGAAATATTTCGTTTGCCCAAGTACTTTAGTTACAGTGCCTTGAGTGACATTAAGTAAATAAAGCTGTCACTATTCATCGGAAATATTTCGTTTGCCCAAGTACTTTAGTTACAGTGCCTTGAGTGACATTAAGTAAATAAAGCTGTCACTATTCATCGGAAATATTTCGTTTGCCCAAGTACTTTAGTTACAGTGCCTTGAGTGACATTAAGTAAATGCTTTTTAAAATCTTATCTAATAGTTTTATTAAACTATATAGCAAATATTTTTTACCGAAAAACCATATTTCATATTTTTTCAGACTGTTGGGGGTTGTAAAAACAACCTGGTGTCACAGCCGTGTAAGCTTCTTCTTATATCGTGAGTTTACCATATAATTTTAAACGACCGTTTCAAACATTAAACATTTAAATCTTCAAAAGAGAAGTGAAAAATATTTTAAACCTACTAACTATTTGTAAATAATTATTTTGTACGTATACAATATATTGTTTTATTTTCTTGAAATTGTCACAATTAATAAATTTAAAATGACAATATATGCTTCCTTAACAGAGCACTTCTTGTTCTTTAATGTTTATTTCTAGTATACATTTCAACTCAGTCAATTCTATTTACATTTAAAAGAGTCACAATTACCTGACTGTAGTATACATGCATTTTAGTATATTTAAAACTAACTTAAAACTAAATGAAATAAAAACATCAATATTTTAACAAAGGATATAAAATATACCCTCAGTAAACAAATTTAGAAAAATATTTAATGAAAACTTAACTTATTAATGCCTTAAGAGGTTCCTAGAAGGCATAAATAAAACATATAACTCCAACACGCGACCGGAGACGAGTGCGATATCTTGCAATAAAATTAATAAATCAATAATAATTCTAAGTAGCCATGAATGTTAATAAAATGTATACTCTTTTTAATACAGCTTTAGCTCTTAAATAAAACCTGATATTTATTACTTTTAAAATGTCATGCATTAATTAAAAAAATAAGAGGTAATCTTTAACACATTCATACATATTCACATTAACCAAAAACATACCTCTCAACAAGACAAGCATTTTTTTATGAGTCCTAGCTAATTGTCTGATTAGCCAAATTTAAAACGTTTTCCAGACGAAAACACAGAATATAATCAATAATATTGGCTAGACACAAACCAGCAAATACGTCCTACTTGATTGCAAAATATTGGCCGTAAGTCGTTGCAATGAAGATAAACTGAGCTACAAGATTCATTCATATGAATGCCCGTATACAGAGTATCTATTTTACTTTTATACATTGTTAGTAAAATATTTATATGTTTATATACATATTTTATGTGCCTCAAAGGATGAGGACTGGTAGTTGACAATTTTGAAAAAACCAGAAATAAATCAGTACTGGAATAAATATGCGAATTAAGAATTAAAAAATATAAAAAAAACATAAATTTATATTTGATATTATGTTTGTAAATAAGTAGTAAATAGACCTACATATACCTGTAGAACGAAACTACTCGCAACTATTACTGTCTTGTTATCACTGAAAAGCAAGTGAACAACTAATTTCATATTACGGGGGGGGGGGTCCTATATTACATAAACAACAGTTTCCCAAGGTCTTAAGAATCGAATACAGAAGTGTGTGTTTTGCATTTTACTCCGTTATTTTGAATATACTTGGAACTTACTGGGACTCATTACAATAAGTGTACTGTTTTTCAAATTTAAACCTCTGACCACCTTTTCCTATTCAGGAGCCGTTAAACAATCATTACTTACTTACATTACGTATATAATAAATATTAAACACAGATTATTGTTTTTAAATTAGGTAATTATAAGTGTGTAAATAATGATTATTTTTTTATTACATTTTAAGATAAATTAGTTTATCAGTTTTCAATTTGAATTCAAATGTTTACTAATTTAGTAGTTAAAGTGGTTCCCATAGCCTATTTAAGAGCACGATCTTTATAAAAAATGTAAACAGACAAAACATTGTTTAGTATATACGTATTAAATATTAAGACATGAGCCATACACTAATGTATTATAATGTAAAAGACGAAACATTGTTTTAAACATACGAATTATATATTAAGACATGAGCCATACAATGGTGTATTGTAATGTAAACAGACAAAACATTGTTTAGTATATACGTATTAAATATTAATACATGAACCATATAATGATGTATTATAATGTAACAGACGAAACATTGTTTTAAACATACGAATTATATATTAAGACATGAACCATATAATGATGTATTATAATGTAAACAGGCAAAACATTGTTTAGAATATACGTATTAAATATTAAGACATGAACCATATAATGATGTATTATAATGTAACAGACGAAACATTGTTTTAAACATACGAATTATATATTATGACATGAACCATACAATGATGTATTATAATGTAAACAGGCAAAACATTGTTTAGTATATACGTATTAAATATTAAGACATGAACCATATAATGATGTATTATAATGTAAAAGACGAAACATTGTTTTAAACATACGAATTATGTATTAAGACATGAGCCATACAATGATGCATTGTAATGTAAACAGGCAAAACATTGTTTAGTATATACGTATTAAATATTAAGACATGAGCCATACAATGATGTATTATAATGTAACAGACGAAACATTGTTTTAAACATACGAATTATATATTAAGACATGAGCCATACAATCATGTATTGTAATGTAAACAGACAAAACATTGTTTAGTATATACGTATTAAATATTAAGACATGAGCCATACAATGATGTATTGTAATGTAAACAGACAAAACATTGTTTAGTATATACGTATTAAATATTAAGACATGAACCATATAATGATGTATTATAATGTAAACAGGCAAAACATTGTTTAGTGTATACGTATTAAATATAAGACATGAATCATATAATGATGTATTATAATGTAAATAGGCAAAACATTGTTTAGTATATACGTATTAAATATTAAGACATGAACCATATAATGATGTATTATAATGTAACAGACGAAACATTGTTTTAAACATACGAATTATATATTAAGACATGAGCCATACAATGATGTATTGTAATGTAAACAGACAAAACATTGTTTAGTATATACGTATTAAATATTAAGACATGAGCCATACAATGATGTATTATAATGTAACAGACGAAACATTGTTTTAAACATACGAATTATATATTAAGACATGAGCCATACAATCATGTATTGTAATGTAAACAGACAAAACATTGTTTAGTATATACGTATTAAATATTAAGACATGAGCCATACAATGATGTATTGTAATGTAAACAGACAAAACATTGTTTAGTATATACGTATTAAATATTAAGACATGAACCATATAATGATGTATTATAATGTAACAGACGAAATATTGTTTTAAACATACGAATTATATATTAAGACATGAGCCATACAATGATGTATTGTAATGTAAACAGACAAAACATTGTTTAGTATATACGTATTAAATATTAAGACATGAGCCATACAATGATGTATTGTAATGTTAACAGACAAAATATTGTTTAGTATATACGTATTAAATATTAAGACATGAGCCATATAATGATGCATTATAATGTAACTGACGAAACTTTGTTTAGTATATACGTATTATATATTAAGACATGAGCCATATAATAGACATGATGTATTATAATGTTAACTGCCATGAAATAGATTTCCTACTTACTTTAATTTCCTAGTTTTTCTTCTTTTAGTCATGTATGTTAGCCTAAAAATAAGCTGCTGACAATATGGAAACTCTTCTATTGGCCTGATTAAAACCAATATCAAGAATAAAAACGATATTCCGATACGGCTTAGTTTTGGAAATTATATTTTCCATTTGATTACGACATCATATACTTTCCAATATTGATAAAGTGGATTAAAATTAAACACACGACTTAATTTTGCGTTGGGAAAAATTTAAATTTTATTTAGTGATCAGTTAACCCAGTGTTGTTGTTCAATGCATGTGCGTGATTTAGGTTTGAACATGATTTCAATGTAAATGTTACATTAAGTTCATGTGAAACGTAGACTTCAGGCTTACTCATTTAACAACGGATCTAGGCTCAATAAAAATGCTGTTCTTGCAATTGGAATACTAAAAATATTTTAAGTATTTCAATACGGTCTCCACGACGTTTCTCGAGCTAGGCAGAAGATAACATTGCTTGATCAGATTAAGGGACGGAGGAAAAATATCAGAAATGTAAAAAGCTACCTGAGCTCCTACCCACTGGCTATAAAATATCGAGGGGCTTTCTATCACTTGAGTTATACATATAACAGCTATTTGCGTTCATGCCGGTGTGTAAACATTGCATAATTTTAGTGTGAATTAAAAACCACTTGATTTTTTTAAATTATAAAAACAGCTGTTAAAAAAGTACTAAATATTTATTCTGTTACTTTCAATTTACTCTGATTTTATTTTTAGAGGCTGCAGATTTTTTATCGTAAATGTGTACTTAGAAATAACTTTTCCCAACCCCATTAGTAATAGCCTTTAAAATAACGCCTTTATCTCATAAGAACAACTTTAAATAAAAAATAATAATAAACACGAATAATTAGCAAAAGCACAACAACTTACAAAGAACTAGTACAACAAAAAATGTTTGTCAATAAACACAAAACTAAAATACTACACAACAGTACAAGTAACAGTGAGACTATTTAAGCCCCGCCAGTAAAATCAAATTGACAAAATACAAAAAATAGGTGACGTATAATCAGAACATGCATTAATAAAAATCACTGTATCGAAGAAGGTTGGAGACCAATACCCAAAAATGCAGAATATAAAGACATAGAACCAATAACAGATTATACATAAAAAAATAATATCTTACTTTGGACATTTTAAGAATGACATAAGATAGAATAACAGAAAGAATAAGTACAAGAATTTTTGGACAAAAAACAACAGCTAATTGGATCAAAGAAATAAAAGAGGACATACAAGAACTTGACCTAACAATAGATGATCTTATATACAAAACAGAAAAAACAAGAGTCCTAAAAGACAGAGATATTAGATTCAACATAATACAAGATAATGCACACGGGAGTTTTTGGATCAAACAAGAAAAAAAAAGAGCTGGAAGAATATTGGAGAAAGTTAAAGGAGAAGAATACGAATAAAAAAAACAAATAATTCTAAATATCTAAGTAGCTTTATAGCTGACTTACTAACGTCAGATCACAATCCGAGGCCGAAGACCGAGGTATAACGAGCACAGCAGTTGACGGGATTAGCACGTGAAGCGTGCAGGGGTGTTCATTGAATGTTGTAACGGGTCCACCAAATTGATAGGCAAATTAATTAATAAATAATAAATTACTATATAAAAGAAAAGAAATATATTTAATTAAAATAAATGGAGGAGTTTTAAATCATATTAGAGAATTGTCGTGTGGAAAATAACTGTGGGACAGACGAGAGGCTCCAGCAATAAATCACTGTAAACAAATCCTTTGTTCAACACAGGATGGGTGGGACGAATTCCAAGAAGTATCAAAACACATGGGAATATCTGAGACTAAACAGTCAGCAAGTTACGACGTAGGAGCGTGAGACAAGCAGCGACTTGTCAGTTGGGTATTTTCCATTGGACCCCAACATGTCACAAGTGTGATGCGCAGTAGAATTGCACGGATGACGAGTTCTGAAACGAACCAATCAGGACGGGGAATAAGTTAGAGAAATGCCCATAGGGGACAGCACTGTACAGACAGAAATCAAACAACTGTAACAGTAAACTATATGTGTGTGCTACCTCGTGGCAGAACCGGAAGGACCGATAGCCTTTAACCCAGAGGGGAATAATGCCGGAAGGAAAAGGAGGGGTAAAAAGTTGAGTCCCTTGAAGAAGAGACGCCTCTCACCCCAGTCCATCTCTGACGCTTAACTTAACATGACCTACCGAACGAGTGACTTGTACACACCTCGTGGTATAATAACCGGTTTCAAAGTTTTAACGATGGTTTAAAGACAAAGGGCAAAGTGATTATTGTTACACTAACATTGTGCGTGTGAATTCAACATGTAATCAGTCTAAATTAAAATACGTGCTCGTGAAAATGTTGTGAAATCATCTATAACGAACGCTGAACAGATAAGTTTAAATTAAGATTTATCATTAAGATTGTAATTGCAAATTTATCTTCACTAGATAGAATCATGATTTGATTTTAAAAATATAATATAAGATCTTTTGTAAAGATTTTGAGTAAACTCAGTTTTTATTGAAAATATTCAATTAAAGAATGTAATAAAAAATAATTTTGTAAAAGAACTTTTGTTTTATTGCATCATACAGCTTTCACCGAATTACCCATATGACCCTGAGAACAAAAATTAAGAGTTATCATGTTATAAAATAAAATAAATCAAATTTCTGCTACTTTTGTTTTTAAGAATCAAATATTGAATCAATGTGATACGATAACCTCATCAAGGTAGCAAGTCACAAATTTTTAATAAATGCTTTGAAACAAAAAAGAAATAAATTAAAGAATTCTGATTTATTGAATATCATTATTTTAATTTAATCAATGGATTAAATTAAAATAAATAATGTAAATAATGTAAAGAACAAACAATGTTATAGATTGATGCGACAACGTAAGGCTTTGTTGTTGCAGATTTAATTATTGATATAAGTTGTTGAAAATTTGCTTAATTATTACAGATTTAATAAGTTAAAAAGGCAAAACGTTACAGAATGGCGCTAGAACGTGAGGCGTCAAAAGTTCAATGTTACAGAATGGCCCCCAACAACGTGAAGCTGTATGATGCAAATTTTAGGTTTTGATATTATTTAAAAAATACATGAAAATAATTGGTTAATAATTTATTAAAAAATCACAGCTTATGTGAAATTTCATGTCAAGTTGATTATATAAAAAAAAAAAATTTGTGATAGGCTGTATATCTTAGTAGTGAATTAAATATAGCTGAAATTATTTAAAATATAAGATAAAAGAAGCTTAGGAAAATATATTTTAATTTCATAAAAATTTAATGAACAAAACAAAAAGATTCATAGGACATATTTTTCAATCATTAAATTTTACTAAAAAATCATGGCTGATGTAGAAGTAGTCCAAAACTCGGAGCTTGACTCCGAGGACTCTGATACCTCTCTGAGTGTTATCAGGGAAGCTAATATAAACAAAAACAAATATGATAAAGCTAGGCCAGAATCGAGCATGGAAAATACACTAGCAAACATAGTTGAGATGTTAGGAAACATGAACACTAAATTTGAAAGCAAGTTTAATGAATTAAATGACAAAAATAATAAGAGACTAGATGCAGTAGAGGCTAAGTTAGAAGCTAAATTTGATGAAATTAGCAACAGACTAGACCAAAATGAGGTTAAAATTAATGAAATAAATATTAACCTAGAAACTAAACTTAATGAAATAAAAGATGAGCTTAGGAGAGATATAAATGAAAGAATAGATAAGTTTGAAGATAAACTTATAAACAATAAAATCAAAGAAGTAAAAGTAGGTGAAAATAAAGTTAGTGAGATAAAGGAGGTTAATGTTGTGAATGAAGTAGAGAACAAAGGTAGGCAAGAACCTATCAAAGTAAATAATGATAAGGACAGCCTATTGTCCAATAAAATAGAGTTACTGTTAGGAGTAAATAATGACACTAACACTAAACTAGAGGAGAATAATGTAGTAAATGAAATAAATGAAGTTGAAAATAAAGTTAGTGAGATAAAGGAGGTTAATGTTGTGTATGAAGTAGAGAACAAAGATAGGCAAGAACCTATCAAAATAAATAATGATAAGGACAGCTTATTGTCCAATAAGATAGAGTTGCTGTTAGGAGTAAATAATGACATAAATACCAAACTGGAGCAGATTAATATTAAGCTAGGAGGATCAGGTAGTAAGATGAAAGCAATGAATAATAATAAAATGAACTTAAATGATGAGGAAACTAATGTGAGGTTAGATTTGCTGATAAACATAACCAATAAAATAAACTCTAAACTTGATGAAATAAATGTAAGGTTAGATGAAAAAAGTTTTGAGGTAAAAGAAGTAAATAATGATGTAATAGATCTGAACAATGAATCTAATGTGAAAATAAATAAACACATAAAAGAAGTTGATGATAGGATAGGGAGTACTAAAGACAACTTTGTCAATGAAACTAAAAGAATAAATGTAGACTTTGTTGAGTACGAGCTAGATGAACACTTAGAAGCAAATGCAGCACTAAATGAGATAGGTCATGAAGTAAATAATAAAATGAGTGGGCCTAAAATAAATAATGAAAAAAAAAACCAGATAGGGTATCTAAACACAGTGTTAGATAGCAAAATAGGACAAATAAATGAAACTCTGGCACTCAGTAACTTTAATTTTGAAAGTGTAGTAGATGACTTCAAATGTCAAGAAAATAAAAAACTAAAAACAATCAATAATAGGTTGGAAGAATTGAATGAGTTCTTCAAGTTTGAAATGGAGATCATAAATAAATATTGGGGCCTAAACAAACAAAAGGAAGTTGAAAATAATATGATGGGGGGTGAAAACTTTGATGTAAACATGGAGGACATTGTAAACTATGTGATGAGATACTATAATATCTCATGCTTCTCAAACTTTAAATATAAAAAGAAAAAATTTAAATCAGTGCTCTCAGATAATCTCATAGATATTGCAAACTAAACTATAAACTTAGCTGTTCACTAAAAAATACTTAGAAATAATAATAAATAAACAGAAATTGAAACAATATAACTTTAATGATAGGGGGGTTGTAGAAAAATAAATAAAGAAAGTGTAGAGATAATTATTTAAATGATAAAATACTTAAATAGGTCATTTAATAACAAACAAATAATAGGCCTAGTTGAAGAATTAAAATATTGCCAGTAAGGTGAATTTGTAATTGAACAGGAGATTTAAATATAACATTGAAATAATATGATATTCATGTTAAACTAAGATGATAAATAAATATGATTAATAGTAAAAGTGACTATTAAAAGAAAGAATATTCAGAAATGCCATAATAATAAATATATGGTAGGCCTAATTAAAAGTTTGTAAAAAAATAATAATAACCAGAGAGTGGTTAGTGAATATGAAAGATATTAAATGATTTAAATGAAACTCTGATAATAATATGTGTTAAATGAATATAACACTAATAATAAAATGATTTTTAGGTGAGAACGAGATAGTTTGAGGAGATGTTTTATAGTAGCTTGTTTCATAATCCATGAATGTTTATATTGAATATTTTAAAATAATAACATGATAAATGAGTAAAACTAGAAAGAAGTATGGAGATTTACTAAAATATATGGTTGCCATAACCCATGTATACATAAATAAAACATGAACCAAATAATAATGCAATGACTAGGTTCACATAAAATGAAATAGGTGAGATAGGCCTATCTTGTAAAACTTTGTAGGATAACTGGTTAATACTAAACAATGTTCTAATGACTTGTCAATGTGTATGCTAAAAATGATTTAAATAATAACATGATATGACTCAAGAATATTAAATCATGATGAAGTAAATAAAATATAATGTAATACTTTGCTTTTGTAACTCTTGTATGTTGACATTGAATATAATCCAAAGACACACATAGTGTACACTCTGTTGAAATAATGAAAGGAGAATTTCTTTACAATACTGTGTTATTGTAATTTGTTTGTACTCACATTGATATGACTTAATGAATATAACAATAATGATTCAAGGATGTGTTTAACTAATATGATGGAAGGAGATGTTGAGAAATATTTTATTATAATAACTTATTTGTGTCTATATTGAAAGAAATCAGATGAATATAATTCTGATAATGAATGTAATAATTGATTTAAAATGAAATAATGTAGAAGAGATCAATATGAAACATGATTATTTTAACTTGTGTATGATAATTCTGATTATGACTCAATAATATGTATTGTATGTACTTTGATAAATTTACATGACATGATTCAAAGATATGGTTGACTAAGATGTGAAGGAGATGCTTTATAATACTTTTTTAATGCAACTGGTGTATGTTGATGTTGAAATAACTCAAGTATGTACATTGTATATGCTATTATAGATGTTTATGATGTTTAATCATCATAAGAATTTTATGAAGGGAGAACAGCCAGTGGTTAATAGCAGTACGATTCGACCATAATTACAACTAGTCACTTTCCAAATTCTAAATTATTCAACGCCAAGTACTCTGTTAACCACACAATGGCACAGTATTACAGTTTCAGGTGTTGGTTAACCTTGACAATAGCGTCTAAAAACTAAAAGCTTACAGTGATCTGTAGCATGGCAAGTCCCCATTTACCAAAGTCATGTTACAGACACCCATAGATTAGTACTTTGATAAATAATATGGTAAATAATGAATTTAATATGATAAATATGTGATTGTAAAATTTGATGATGAAAATAATTGCAATGTTTGATGATAATTTTATGTAAACTTTTATGTGTCAATGATGCAAGTCAGGAAAGATAAAAGATGATTAAATATGAGTTTGTTTAAAATGTTTTATAAATAATTTTTCAATCAATTTAGTTGCTTATGGAATTGAAAACATTGTAATAATTAGCAGTCAGTAATTAGATTGTGCTGTATATATTTTATAATAGAAAAGTAATTAAAGTAATAGGTTCAGGTAGAATGACATTGCCATGAAAATAATTGATACTGTGTGGAAATCATAAACAATAGTGAAACAACCATCAGGTATAATGATATTGCAGTAAAACCAGTGACAATAAGGGACATTTTGGAAAAAGTGGACATGTATGGACACAAATAGCAGTGTTGTACCACCGATGGGTGTCCGGAGGACCGACCTATCCCCGAGAGCCATGGTGTTGCGGATCAGCCGGCCCAGGGACACACCGAATGATGAGTCAACCCATTGGCATGGCCGTGTCAACTGTCTGCATCCCGGCACACTAGTCCCTCAAGACCAACAACTTGATAGAGCAGCCATTTTGGACACATAAGTCAACCTTTGTGTCATCTATCTTTATTTGACTTTCACAACCCACGGGTGTAAAACAGACATAGTTGGTGTTTGATTGTACATTCATTACAATCTTTTTAATCTACAAGACTCTTAGTTTTGTGAACCAGCCATTATCAGAAAGTAACTCTGGTTTTTCAATACTTTAAATTTAAAACAAAAACAAGTTCGAACTAGTGTAAAACTTTACACTTGGACCGCATCCAGTGTTATAAAAATGAGTGACTGTTTTTAAGCTTTTGTAAAAAATAAGCAACAACTTCTACTTGAACACCATGGCATTGTAAATGAACTATCCCAGAAACACGCGCAGTGACATTAGAACCCGCTGACACAGCAACAAAATGGCAATAGGTTTCAAAATAATATTTAAAATTAAAATAATATACAAATATGTATGAAAAGGTAATAGTAGTTAACAAATAATATATAACAAATGAATAACAAAACAGAAGTATAAATAATTTATAAATGATGAATTTTTAACAATAAAAAAAAAAAATGAATGACAATGGTGTTTATTGATAAATTTTTTATATTATTCAATAATATGTGAGATATAAATATTAATTCAAATAATAATTTCATTTCTGGAAAAAATTACAATAATTTTTATAATAAATTATAAAGTAATAAAATAATAATAACTTGCATCAATGACAAAGAGTCATGTAATGTATCTATTGTTCATTAACAATGTATAATACAGACTGTTCCTGTATTAACATAGGATTTGATAAATCATTGAGATTAATCAGTACGTGTATATAACTTGATAATATGTGAACCATGTATTTCTGTTACACAATGTATTGATTTGTTTGATAACTTTGATTCAGGACTGATGAATTTCATTCCAAATAAATAATAAGTATAATCTGATGACTTATTATGTAAATATAATAATGTTTATATGATACATTAGTAAAGAATAATTCAAGCCATTTTTATATAAATGTAAGAGTTGATAAGCTATTGATTGAAATTACTAATTATTATGTAAATAAGTTGGTAATTAATGATGTACAACTTTAAGAATTAATCATTTGTTGAATGATAAATAATATGTAAAAAGTTTTAAGGGATCTTTGATTTATTGATCAAGGATAAATGTTAAGATTTAACTAGGGATTGATGATATGTATGATAATATAATGACTTATTGATGATTGAAAATGTATTTGGAAAATTGTTTGTGATTAATGGCTGACTTGATAATGTAAAGATTTGTTCAAGATGTGATGATTTATTGGAGAATGTTAAAGATTGTATAATGGTTTGAGAATATATTTGAAAATTTGATGATTGTTTAAGGACTGAGAATTTACTTGTAAAATTTAAGGAAGGATAGAGGATTGAAAAAGATATAGGAATTTAAAAATGGAAAATGGATTGATAACAGGTCACAGCATTAAAAGAAGGGTTTAAGGGGTTGATTATGGATATCAGTAATTAAAGACGGTTAATGGGATGAAACATGATTTTAGAGTTCAAAGATGGTTTAAAGGGTTGATAACGGGATTAAGTATCTGAAAGATGGTTTAATGGTTTGATAATAGATATTTGCATTTAAAGACGGATTAAAGGATTGATGTCGAAGTTAAGAATTTAAAAATGGTTAAAAGAGTTGAGAATATATTTGAAATATATGACAGGGTACTGAAAAATGATTGACAAATTAATATAGGATGTTGATGAAATACTTAAAATAAATAAATGATGATTCATTTATAAATTAATGAACTATATAACATGTTATTGTAATGAATAGTCATGTGATTTTAATGATGATGTTGAAATATAATAACTGGAAGTAAGTTGATAATTAATTAAATTTGAAGTGTAACCTAGTAATTGATGACTTATATTTTGTTGATTTTGATATATGACTTGTGTATTTTGATGGGTGATTTCATATCATGTTACAAATCATTGATTGTAACTGGAAACTTGTATAATTTTAGATGATGTATAATAGTTAATTAATGATATGGAATTTAAAAAGTACTATTTGTGACCTGTGAATTTTAATTTGTGTGTCATTGTTTTTGATTCATGATTATATGTAAATGAATGAATGATTCATTGTTAATTTATAATTTTTGAATCTTACTAATGATTTAAATAATTTGTTAATAAATACTGATCATTTAACATGTAAGAAGAAATTATAATTTAGTGATTAATTAATTTTGATTAATGCTCATAAACAACTTAATGAATTTCAGTATGTAATGTATAATTTTGTGTAACAATTTTTGATCCAAAACTGATGATTTTTTTTATTAACAACTTGTAATAATTAAAAATATATTAACTTTTTATGAACAATTATATACGATGAAATGAGTTGTTAAACTTTTGATTTATAAATTATAGAATTGTTAGTTAACAATTTTGATTTATTGGATTACTGTTTGATAAATGTAACTTTTGAATTATTGATTTTTATTGATAACTGTGTAGGATGTGATGAATTTTTTGAATTTTTAAATCATAAGTGACTAATTTGTAATTGATAATTTTATGATTTATTGAATTGTAATTGATTAAATTGTATTAATGATTTAATGGACTTATTTTGATAAATATGGATTCTTAAATGTTGATAAGGAGATAATAATGTATTGCCATAGAATATGTAATCTGATATTGAATTATAGAATAGTTAATAGACTTAATTTACTAGATGTAATAAGTGATGTAAAACTAAAACTTATCTGAGGAACAATCGACAATTTGGCGAATCGTGTTTAGGATCAGGATTTTTTGACTCGCGTTACTCACACATCGCAAAAAATCGGGGGGTACAGTAACGGGTCCACCAAATTGATAGGCAAATTAATTAATAAATAATAAATTACTATATAAAAGAAAAGAAATATATTTAATTAAAATAAATGGAGGAGTTTTAAATCATATTAGAGAATTGTCGTGTGGAAAATAACTGTGGGACAGACGAGAGGCTCCAGCAATAAATCACTGTAAACAAATCCTTTGTTCAACACAGGATGGGTGGGACGAATTCCAAGAAGTATCAAAACACATGGGAATATCTTAGACTAAACAGTCAGCAAGTTACGACGTAGGAGCGTGAGACAAGCAGCGACTTGTCAGTTGGGTATTTTCCATTGGACCCCAACATGTCACAAGTGTGATGCGCAGTAGAATTGCACGGATGACGAGTTCTGAAACGAACCAATCAGGACGGGGAATAAGTTAGAGAAATGCCCATAGGGGACAGCACTGTACAGACAGAAATCAAACAACTGTAACAGTAAACTATATGGGTGTGCTACCTCGTGGCAGAACCGGAAGGACCGATAGCCTTTAACCCAGAGGGGAATAATGCCGGAAGGAAAAGGAGGGGTAAAAAGTTGAGTCCCTTGAAGAAGAGACGCCTCTCACCCCAGTCCATCTCTGACGCTTAACTTAACATGACCTACCGAACGAGTGACTTGTACACACCTCGTGGTATAATAACCGGTTTCAAAGTTTTAACGATGGTTTAAAGACAAAGGGCAAAGTGATTATTGTTACACTAACATTGTGCGTGTGAATTCAACATGTAATCAGTCTAAATTAAAATACGTGCTCGTGAAAATGTTGTGAAATCATCTATAACGAACGCTGAACAGATAAGTTTAAATTAAGATTTATCATTAAGATTGTAATTGCAAATTTATCTTCACTAGATAGAATCATGATTTGATTTTAAAAATATAATATAAGATCTTTTGTAAAGATTTTGAGTAAACTCAGTTTTTATTGAAAATATTCAATTAAAGAATGTAATAAAAAATAATTTTGTAAAAGAACTTTTGTTTTATTGCATCATACAGCTTTCACCGAATTACCCATATGACCCTGAGAACAAAAATTAAGAGTTATCATGTTATAAAATAAAATAAATCAAATTTCTGCTACTTTTGTTTTTAAGAATCAAATATTGAATCAATGTGATACGATAACCTCATCAAGGTAGCAAGTCACAAATTTTTAATAAATGCTTTGAAACAAAAAAGAAATAAATTAAAGAATTCTGATTTATTGAATATCATTATTTTAATTTAATCAATGGATTAAATTAAAATAAATAATGTAAATAATGTAAAGAACAAACAATGTTATAGATTGATGCGACAACGTAAGGCTTTGTTGTTGCAGATTTAATTATTGATATAAGTTGTTGAAAATTTGCTTAATTATTACAGATTTAATAAGTTAAAAAGGCAAAACGTTACAGAATGGCGCTAGAACGTGAGGCGTCAAAAGTTCAATGTTACAATGTATTTTAATTATTATTGAGAAATTTACATCAGTCAGTAATTAGTGAAAAATTAATCGTCACTAGATCTAAATATATAAAAAGACAAGTCCTTACTCACTCACTGACTGATTCAACATCGCCCAGCAAAAACTATAAAAGATAGAGACATGAAATGTAGTACATATGTTTACATTATGCCCTAGAGGTGCATTAAGAATGGATTTTTTGAAATTACATTCCTAAGGGGTACAAACAGCCCCTCAAAATTTCCTTTTTTCCATAAGAATAACATTGGGTTGATTTTAGTAAATTAATAACATCTGTTTTGTAGATAAATAAACATGTCTAATTTGTATATTTGGCATTGTACTATTGATGGATTGAAAGTGTTATCTTTAGATGTTTTTTATCTTCAACAAAAACACATGAAATGAACACGTTTGAAATAGGCTAAGTAATAGCACAGATAACGGTAGATTTATTTATCTGTGGTAATAGTATTGGGTATTTATACTAATAAATAGACACCAACGCAAGTAATGTAAGTGAAATACTGTAAATACATTTAATATTGTGACTTTACATTAAACAGTTAATCTACTATTATTTTTAGTCAAAAGTCATATGCCGAGGTCGAAGGCTAAGGTGTATCGAGTGCAGTGAGAGTCGAGGTTGGCATGCGAAGCGTGCAGGGGTGTCCCCTAGTGTTGAATAAAATATTTAATCAATCAATATTATTATTATTATTTTAATTAGAACAAGAAAATTGAGGAAATGGCAAAGAAGGATTTTTAAACATTATTTATGACCACGTTGGACATACTTCATTAAATGTTTAATTTTACAACCTCGCGTCATTTTTTCAAAAGTCATATAATTTCCTATAATTTTGTAGAAAACTTTACAGGGGTATTAAAACTGATTTTTAAATTGTGTATCTCATAAAATTTGAACGGTGTATAATTTGTAGTGTTATCTGAGAGTAAGCTGTACTCACACGACGTTGATGAGTACTTGACAATGTAGGAGGCGGACAAACCTCCAGTTGGCATGTCAACATTAACTGCTGTAAAGATGGACATCCGGCTCATTAGTAAGGGTTCCAGCGTGGCACAGCTGATTGTTGGAAATTAATTCCCCCACCAAACCACTGGCTTGTAAATTGCCCGCTACCGCAGACTGAACACGGCTGTTGAACTCACGAATATAATTCTTCTACTCAGGCATTTTTGTTTTATTTGTCTTTTTTCTGTGTCTTACTCGGCTCCTGAGGAAATCTTGCCCGGATTCTCTCTGAATTCAAATTCCAAATATTTACAACTGTGTTCCAAATGAGAGGATGTGTGGTTGAGAAGTTGGCTATTTAGCGTCGCCTGTGGTCTAAACCCCCCTCCAAATCCACTCAGAACTTGAAAATTTTTGCTGCCTTACTTCGGACAACTCGTCCAACTTTTCACTTAAGTTCACAATTGATCTGAACCGGACTTTTCAAACATGCAAGTTTTCAAACTAAATCATCTGCCGATTGAAATCTTTGTTTCGAAAAAATGTTTCATTTTTAAATTTATTATTGAGAATACTATAATGTATTTATACTATATACTCCTATTGATTAACTAGAGGAAGACCAACCAGTAAATAAGTACGTAAATTTGTAAAAGCTCACTTTATTGTATATGCAGTTTCAGTATAGTTATAAATTATTAGAATATAAACTAACACAATTTTTGAGAGATAAAACATTTCTCTCGACATAAGATGGTTAGTAACTTTATCAATAAACATGTTAATAGGTTTCAAATGTTTAAATTATTGCCTCCAATTATACATATTTTCAATAGAGAAAGAAATTAATTGAATTGAGACAGGTTAAACTGGGTTAGACTCCTCAAAATAAATCTATGTCCCTTAAAGAAAAAAGTATAAAATGTAAATAAACCATTACACGTACATTATACACACATTATATGTACAAAACTGTCCAGAACTTACCATCTTACTTACATGGCAACTCGCACTATCTTTGCATATGTATTACTACGTTGACCATCGGTAATAAAGGATGTATACGTTATGAATCAGCGACCACTATTATAGATTAACGTACCAACGATAGTGAGAGTTGTACATTTATAATTATCACACAGGACAAATAAATGTATGTTTCTATACATACGTATGTATAGAAACATACATTTCTATATACGTATGGAGTATTGATCCTCCCAACCACCCATACACGTATGGTGTATTGATCCTCCCAATCACCCACACACGTATGGTGTATTGATCCTCCCACCCATCCATACACGTATGGTGTATTGATCCTCCCACCCACCCATACACGTATGGTGTATTGATCCTCCCAATCACCCACACACGTATGGTGTATTGATCCTCCCACCCACCCATACAAGTATGGAATATTGATCCTCCTGCCAACCCGTACTCGTATGGATTTTGTACCCTCCCACCCAATCATACTTGTACAGCAGTGTTGACCATACCACCCATCCATGTATGGTTATATTAAAAATGATAATGAAATAAAAAAATTGAATAATAACTATAATTAAGTACACTTTTATTCATTTTTTATTATAATACATGACCGGTTTCGGCTCTTAGGCCATCTTCAGAGTGTACATAATATAACCTATAATAAATGAACAATTATAAAAATAAAACAGATGAAAATAACATAACATATGATTAATTTAGTGTGTCGGTAAGTTGAGTTTTACTTTTGATTCTTATGTTTTTTTTAATTTCTCTTATTTTTTCAAATATAGAATATTAATTAACCCGTGAACCAAGTTATACGTTTGATAATAAAATGTTATAGCTGATTTCCTCTCGTGAAAATATTCAAACTTATGTAACAAATAAGATTGAAATGTTCGTTATTGCAAAATATATACTTTGGCTAATTATGAAGAACGGTAACTTATAAGTAATTTTTATGGCTTTTGTAGAGAGTTTCAAAACGTATTTTTTTGGTCAGATCCATCAAAATGATAAGATCTAAAAATAATAAAAATCCTATCGTCAAGAAAAAAATTTCGAACTGTGCACATCAAATAAATCTTACATTAATGGATATGTTTACTGCAATTAATTAAATTGAATGAAGATAGTTGTATTATAAATATCAACAGTGTTTTAACAATAATGTATTATTTGTTTAATAATTATCGTATCTATACTGGCATATAGATTTTCCTGTTTATAGGCCCCATATATATGTTACTAACCTACCTTTACAGCGCATCTGCAGTCACACTATCACAATTGATCTCAGAATAACAATTATATGTAATACATACATAACATATAATTGTTAACACGAAAAACAATAAAGAACTTAGTTATTTACAGTGTATTAAAAGCGTAGGTTAAATAACACAAGGTTTATTATTTATCATAAATTTAGGACCTTTAAGACTTCACGTCAGCATAATATTTCTTATAACTCTTGCTGGTATACCATTTTTATGGGACTTGTGGTTTAACTGATGTTAATAATGTTTTAACATACATTTTTAGATGCTATTGAAGACGAATTTATTATCAATCTCCTTCTATTATTAAAATATACTAACGGAATTTGAAAAGACTAGATCATAATAAATAATTAAAACCAAAGAATTGTATTTTAAAATATTCCCTTCGTATTTAGTGTTAGAATAGTGAATCGAAATCGAGAATCAATGGAGGAAATAGAGTAGAATTACGATATCAATGTCAAAGAGAAACGAGCGTTACACTGTTGTTCATTTGCTGTCCATCAAGCTAGCAATTATCAATAAATCATGTTTTTCTACTGGAAATATACCAGAGTTATTTATTTTTATTAATTAATAAGACACCAATAGTTATGGGTGGTTATGGTAGGTGAATGAGTGGTAACTAAAGGACATACAGCCAGCGAGCCAGGGTAACTAAGGGACATACAGCCAGAGTAGCTAACGGACATACAGCCAGGGTAACTAATGGACATTTAGCCAGGGCAACTAAGGAGCCTATAGCCAGAGTAGCTAACGGACCTACAGCCAGTGTAACTAATGGACATACAGTCAGGGCAACTAAGGGATATACAGCCAGAGTAGCTAACGGACATACAGCCAGGGTAGCTGAGGGACATACAGCCAGTGCAACTTGAGACCCATCCCCCCCCCACCAAAGCTGGTAAGCGTGCCAACCGGGGGATGGCTCAAAACAAGTCGAGCGATGGGATCACGGGTGGCAGTTGGAGGGTCAAAATAACACTCGGCAGCTGAGCAAAACTAGTTTATTACCAAAAAATCAAAATAATTAATTAATCAAAACGGCAGAAGGCCACAATAAAAGGAGGCAGAAGGCCGCAACAATAAATTAGCACTTAAATCAATAACCATAAACACTAAAATAACAAGATACAACACATAAACTACAGAAACAACAAACTCCACAAATACCAAAATTTAACAATCAATTTTTTGTATGGCCTATCTGCAGTTTGGCCTGAGACTCCCAAAACGTAAGGAAAATTTATTAACAAAATTTAAAAGGTGACAAACTTAGAAACAAAATTTAGATAACCCCAAATAAAAGTGAAAATTTAGAAAACGTTTGGATCACAACACTTAAACCGGCAATTCAGCCCACATATCCCTTGATTCCACCGGGCCAGGGAGTAAGCCGGAATCCCTGGGCAGCTCCGAATTAAAATAACTAAAAGCACAATAATCCCCTTTTGGTGAGTTTAAAAATTAAACAATTTAAAAGAAAATATAACACGGTACCGTAGTAAAAAGTCACTTCAAGACAACTATTATCCCCTGACATCAATAATACCAAAACACGAAATAAATAAATAAATAACTAAATCACTAGGCCTAAACATAATAATCAACGATAACATAACTTAACCATAGGGACCTAACAACTATAAAATCTAAAAAGATATAACAACAAATAAAACTAATTAATTAATAACAAGGAATATAAACTAATTAAAAATAAATAACAATAAATATAAATAAAATAAATATTAACATCAAAAAAATCTTGGGTATTTTAAAAGCTTTTCCCTCGTTAATAAAAAATAATTAAGTCCCCATGGCTGTTTCATAATTCACTGTCCAGGTTTTTAGTTTTAGGCCTAGGCCACACCAAAAGTTCCGCAAACCTGGACAGTGAATTATGAAACAGCCATGGGGACTTAATTATTTTTTATTAACGAGGGAAAAGCTTTTAAAATACCCAAGATTTTTTTGATGTTAATATTTATTTTATTTATATTTATTGTTATTTATTTTTAATTAGTTTATATTCCTTGTTATTAATTAATTAGTTTTATTTGTTGTTATATCTTTTTAGATTTTATAGTTGTTAGGTCCCTATGGTTAAGTTATGTTATCGTTGATTATTATGTTTAGGCCTAATGATTTAGTTATTTATTTATTTATTTCGTGTTTTGGTATTATTGATGTCAGGGGATAATAGTTGTCTTGAAGTGACTTTTTACTACGGTACCGTGTTATATTTTCTTTTAAATTGTTTAATTTTTAAACTCACCAAAAGGGGATTATTGTGCTTTTAGTTATTTTAATTCGGAGCTGCCCAGGGATTCCGGCTTACTCCCTGGCCCGGTGGAATCAAGGGATATGTGGGCTGAATTGCCGGTTTAAGTGTTGTGATCCAAACGTTTTCTAAATTTTCACTTTTATTTGGGGTTATCTAAATTTTGTTTCTAAGTTTGTCACCTTTTAAATTTTGTTAATAAATTTTCCTTACGTTTTGGGAGTCTCAGGCCAAACTGCAGATAGGCCATACAAAAAATTGATTGTTAAATTTTGGTATTTGTGGAGTTTGTTGTTTCTGTAGTTTATGTGTTGTATCTTGTTATTTTAGTGTTTATGGTTATTGATTTAAGTGCTAATTTATTGTTGCGGCCTTCTGCCTCCTTTTATTGTGGCCTTCTGCCGTTTTGATTAATTAATTATTTTGATTTTTTGGTAATAAACTAGTTTTGCTCAGCTGCCGAGTGTTATTTTGACCCTCCAACTGCCACCCGTGATCCCATCGCTCGACTTGTTTTGAGCCATCCCCCGGTTGGCACGCTTACCAGCTTTGGTGGGGGGGGATGGGTCTCAATTGATCAATAACTAGCAAAAATAGTCTTTGTATTGTTCACATTAAATATGTGTAGAAATAAATGTATAGCATTACTGGTAAACCTGTAACCTGGAGCACATGGCTCAAACATAGGTTAACTAAACTAGACAAAGAAAATACAAATTTAACAAAACCCTAAAACACAAGCAAGAACGATTAATATGATGGAAACAAAATATTCTCACCAAAAGGGTGATTAGATATTAAAACTTACAAAATGAACACTTACGTTTTAGTTTGTCTAGCCAAACATAACGAGATTCTGCAGGCAGCACAAGACAACTGACCAGACAGGCCAACCGGACAGAAGCTGCTGGAACACGGAACGAAACGGAACTGGGCCAACGGCTACCAAAGTACGCAAATCGCCGGGCAAAAGCGAATCTCAGGCAGCCTGGCAGACAACGGAAAAAAAAAACGAAATGTACCGGTCAAAACGACCCGGTACAACCTCCCTCTGCAAAACCTCAACACACCCAGGCAGGGGAGCAAACTCGGTACCTCAGGGAACCAAGAGGAAGAAGAAGAAACCTCCAAAGAGTGGTGCTCCAAGGACGCCAAAGAGAAACTAAGAGGGGAAACCCCTCAAACAGGGAGCGAACTACCCTGACGGTCGGGCCCGACCAGAAAAGAGAGAAAGGAGACTCTCTCAGAACAGCCACCTAGGGCGCAGAGGTGATCAATCTCTTTGCCCCAAGAAACCCCCAGGAACACCAACTCCTGGACCAACCGTTCCCCGGAAAGCCTTAAGCTGGGACACATGGGCCTTCCTAAACACCCTGCCTGACTGGGGATCAACCAGCAGAGCAGTCACCGGTGACAAAAACCTGTCGATGCGGTGGGGACCAGACCACCGATAGCACAACTTTGCAGCTCTTCGTTCCGCGGCCGAACTGACCGGGTGAGCCTGACAAAGAACCAGATCTCCAACCTGAAAAGGGTTAGGAGTACGACCCTTATCATACCTCCTCCTCACTCCCTCTCTAGCACGTAGCAGGTTGCGCCGAGCAGCCCGCCACGTGGACACTACGTCAGTGGCACCTGGCGTAGGTAGAAGATCCTCTAACCTCCACAAGTTGGACAAAGGGTTGTTAGGAGGGTAGCCATGTAGAATCTCGAAGGGAGTGGCATTGTGACTCTCATGCTTGGAAGAATTAAAGGCAAGCTGGAGCCAAGAGAGACTCTCATCCCAGGTGTTCTGCTTCTCAGCATGGAAAGTAATAAGGGCAGACCGAAGATTGCGGTTGAACCGCTCTGCATGAGAAGGCTGTGGGTAATACGGAGAGGTAGTCACATGCCTGATACCATTGCCAAAACAGAACCTACGAAACTCATGTGAGGTAAACTGGCTACCGTTGTCGGACACAAGAGTGGAAGGCACACCAAAGTGCTGGAAGAGTTGGGACTGGAGAGCACGGATGGTGAGCTTAGCCGTAGCACTCCGAAGTGGGAAAAGCCAAACGAACTTCGAGAAAGCATCCACACAAACAAGTAGGTAGGAGTTACCTGACTTGCTACGGGGAAAAGGACCCACGTAGTCGATGAACACCTTCTCAAAAGGACGCTCGGCCACCTCAGAAGATAACAACCCTAACCTTGCATTCTGACTAGGCTTGCTGAGCGAGCACAGGTGACAAGCCCGCACTCTGCCAGCAACATCCCGGTCCATGCCCTTCCAGATGAAGTACCTACGAATCTTAGCGATGGTCTTATGAATGCCAAGATGACCGCCCACAAGAGAAGAGTGAAAATACTGAAAGACCATCGGTACTAGATGACTAGGCAGCACTACACGGGGTTCACCCCTCTGTCGAGGACGGCAACAGAGGACCCCTTTGGACAGAAAATAGGGAGGGTGGGCACCTCCCTCTTGAAGCTCACCTAAGATGAGTGACAGCTCAGGATCTTTCTGCTGATGGGACAGTAGGTCGTCAAAAGCCAGAGGAAAATCCAGAAGAACAGCACCACACTGAGCAACAGCCTCAGTCGGTGGATCACTGGGTTCATGGTACATGCGGGAAAGAGCATCCGCGATGACATTCTGGGTACCCCTAAGATGTTGAACTCGGAACTTAAAGGCAGAAATTTTGACCACCCAGCGACCAATTTTCCCAAGCTGTCTGGGATGGGCAAGAAGCCAAGACAGTGCCTGATTGTCCGTCTCCAGCAAGAACTCAGCGTGTTCCAAGAAACGCCGAAACTTGTCCGTACCGAAGACAACAGCCAGACACTCTAACTCATAGATGGAAGAAGCTTTCCTTTCCTGGTGAGACAACGTCCTCGAAGCAAAAGCGATGGGCTGCCTGACCCCATCAAACTCCTGAGAAAGAACAGCAGCAATGGCGGAGGAGGAGGCATCAGTCTGAAGAACAAATTCTCTGCTGAAATCAGGCACTGTCTTGGCTTCTTGCCCATCCCAGACAGCTTGGGAAAATTGGTCGCTGGGTGGTCAAAATTTCTGGAAGGCCAATGGGAATATGCAAGAAAAGTCAAACTGTTGTGTTTCTTGAAGAGATGAATGAAACCAGTGAACTTTGTACAAATGTCAAATACACCCGTGTATCTCCTGTTAAGGAAGGTTCTTAACAGTCATCTTAAATACGGATTTTATTCCTAATTATCTCAAGACCATGTTATTTATCATAGCTTAGGAAATATTGAGTATTCGACTCGTGTGAGAAGTCAAGAATATGACTTGAAGCTAGTGGATACTGCAGGTCAAGACGAATACTCAATTGAGTATTCGTCTTGACCTGCAGTATCCACTAGCTTCAAGTCATATTCTTGACTTCTCACACGAGTCGAATACTCAATATTTCATAATTCACTGTCCAGGTTTTTAGTTTTAGGCCTAGGCCACACCAAAAGTTCCGCAAACCTGGACAGTGAATTATGAAACAGCCATGGGGACTTAATTATTTTTTATTAACGAGGGAAAAGCTTTTAAAATACCCAAGATTTTTTTGATGTTAATATTTATTTTATTTATATTTATTGTTATTTATTTTTAATTAGTTTATATTCCTTGTTATTAATTAATTAGTTTTATTTGTTGTTATATCTTTTTAGATTTTATAGTTGTTAGGTCCCTATGGTTAAGTTATGTTATCGTTGATTATTATGTTTAGGCCTAGTGATTTAGTTATTTATTTATTTATTTCGTGTTTTGGTATTATTGATGTCAGGGGATAATAGTTGTCTTGAAGTGACTTTTTACTACGGTACCGTGTTATATTTTCTTTTAAATTGTTTAATTTTTAAACTCACCAAAAGGGGATTATTGTGCTTTTAGTTATTTTAATTCGGAGCTGCCCAGGGATTCCGGCTTACTCCCTGGCCCGGTGGAATCAAGGGATATGTGGGCTGAATTGCCGGTTTAAGTGTTGTGATCCAAACGTTTTCTAAATTTTCACTTTTATTTGGGGTTATCTAAATTTTGTTTCTAAGTTTGTCACCTTTTAAATTTTGTTAATAAATTTTCCTTACGTTTTGGGAGTCTCAGGCCAAACTGCAGATAGGCCATACAAAAAATTGATTGTTAAATTTTGGTATTTGTGGAGTTTGTTGTTTCTGTAGTTTATGTGTTGTATCTTGTTATTTTAGTGTTTATGGTTATTGATTTAAGTGCTAATTTATTGTTGCGGCCTTCTGCCTCCTTTTATTGTGGCCTTCTGCCGTTTTGATTAATTAATTATTTTGATTTTTTGGTAATAAACTAGTTTTGCTCAGCTGCCGAGTGTTATTTTGACCCTCCAACTGCCACCCGTGATCCCATCGCTCGACTTGTTTTGAGCCATCCCCCGGTTGGCACGCTTACCAGCTTTGGTGGGGGGGGATGGGTCTCAATTGATCAATAACTAGCAAAAATAGTCTTTGTATTGTTCACATTAAATATGTGTAGAAATAAATGTATAGCATTACTGGTAAACCTGTAACCTGGAGCACATGGCTCAAACATAGGTTAACTAAACTAGACAAAGAAAATACAAATTTAACAAAACCCTAAAACACAAGCAAGAACGATTAATATGATGGAAACAAAATATTCTCACCAAAAGGGTGATTAGATATTAAAACTTACAAAATGAACACTTACGTTTTAGTTTGTCTAGCCAAACATAACGAGATTCTGCAGGCAGCACAAGACAACTGACCAGACAGGCCAACCGGACAGAAGCTGCTGGAACACGGAACGAAACGGAACTGGGCCAACGGCTACCAAAGTACGCAAATCGCCGGGCAAAAGCGAATCTCAGGCAGCCTGGCAGACAACGGAAAAAAAAACGAAATGTACCGGTCAAAACGACCCGGTACAACCTCCCTCTGCAAAACCTCAACACACCCAGGCAGGGGAGCAAACTCGGTACCTCAGGGAACCAAGAGGAAGAAGAAGAAACCTCCAAAGAGTGGTGCTCCAAGGACGCCAAAGAGAAACTAAGAGGGGAAACCCCTCAAACAGGGAGCGAACTACCCTGACGGTCGGGCCCGACCAGAAAAGAGAGAAAGGAGACTCTCTCAGAACAGCCACCTAGGGCGCAGAGGTGATCAATCTCTTTGCCCCAAGAAACCCCCAGGAACACCAACTCCTGGACCAACCGTTCCCCGGAAAGCCTTAAGCTGGGACACATGGGCCTTCCTAAACACCCTGCCTGACTGGGGATCAACCAGCAGAGCAGTCACCGGTGACAAAAACCTGTCGATGCGGTGGGGACCAGACCACCGATAGCACAACTTTGCAGCTCTTCGTTCCGCGGCCGAACTGACCGGGTGAGCCTGACAAAGAACCAGATCTCCAACCTGAAAAGGGTTAGGAGTACGACCCTTATCATACCTCCTCCTCACTCCCTCTCTAGCACGTAGCAGGTTGCGCCGAGCAGCCCGCCACGTGGACACTACGTCAGTGGCACCTGGCGTAGGTAGAAGATCCTCTAACCTCCACAAGTTGGACAAAGGGTTGTTAGGAGGGTAGCCATGTAGAATCTCGAAGGGAGTGGCATTGTGACTCTCATGCTTGGAAGAATTAAAGGCAAGCTGGAGCCAAGAGAGACTCTCATCCCAGGTGTTCTGCTTCTCAGCATGGAAAGTAATAAGGGCAGACCGAAGATTGCGGTTGAACCGCTCTGCATGAGAAGGCTGTGGGTAATACGGAGAGGTAGTCACATGCCTGATACCATTGCCAAAACAGAACCTACGAAACTCATGTGAGGTAAACTGGCTACCGTTGTCGGACACAAGAGTGGAAGGCACACCAAAGTGCTGGAAGAGTTGGGACTGGAGAGCACGGATGGTGAGCTTAGCCGTAGCACTCCGAAGTGGGAAAAGCCAAACGAACTTCGAGAAAGCATCCACACAAACAAGTAGGTAGGAGTTACCTGACTTGCTACGGGGAAAAGGACCCACGTAGTCGATGAACACCTTCTCAAAAGGACGCTCGGCCACCTCAGAAGATAACAACCCTAACCTTGCATTCTGACTAGGCTTGCTGAGCGAGCACAGGTGACAAGCCCGCACTCTGCCAGCAACATCCCGGTCCATGCCCTTCCAGATGAAGTACCTACGAATCTTAGCGATGGTCTTATGAATGCCAAGATGACCGCCCACAAGAGAAGAGTGAAAATACTGAAAGACCATCGGTACTAGATGACTAGGCAGCACTACACGGGGTTCACCCCTCTGTCGAGGACGGCAACAGAGGACCCCTTTGGACAGAAAATAGGGAGGGTGGGCACCTCCCTCTTGAAGCTCACCTAAGATGAGTGACAGCTCAGGATCTTTCTGCTGATGGGACAGTAGGTCGTCAAAAGCCAGAGGAAAATCCAGAAGAACAGCACCACACTGAGCAACAGCCTCAGTCGGTGGATCACTGGGTTCATGGTACATGCGGGAAAGAGCATCCGCGATGACATTCTGGGTACCCCTAAGATGTTGAACTCGGAACTTAAAGGCAGAAATTTTGACCACCCAGCGACCAATTTTCCCAAGCTGTCTGGGATGGGCAAGAAGCCAAGACAGTGCCTGATTGTCCGTCTCCAGCAAGAACTCAGCGTGTTCCAAGAAACGCCGAAACTTGTCCGTACCGAAGACAACAGACAGACACTCTAACTCATAGATGGAAGAAGCTTTCCTTTCCTGGTGAGACAACGTCCTCGAAGCAAAAGCGATGGGCTGCCTGACCCCATCAAACTCCTGAGAAAGAACAGCAGCAATGGCGGAGGAGGAGGCATCAGTCTGAAGAACAAATTCTCTGCTGAAATCAGGCACTGTCTTGGCTTCTTGCCCATCCCAGACAGCTTGGGAAAATTGGTCGCTGGGTGGTCAAAATTTCTGGAAGGCCAATGGGAATATGCAAGAAAAGTCAAACTGTTGTGTTTCTTGAAGAGATGAATGAAACCAGTGAACTTTGTACAAATGTCAAATACACCCGTGTATCTCCTGTTAAGGAAGGTTCTTAACAGTCATCTTAAATACGGATTTTATTCCTAATTATCTCAAGACCATGTTATTTATCATAGCTTAGGAAATATTGAGTATTCGACTCGTGTGAGAAGTCAAGAATATGACTTGAAGCTAGTGGATACTGCAGGTCAAGACGAATACTCAATTGAGTATTCGTCTTGACCTGCAGTATCCACTAGCTTCAAGTCATATTCTTGACTTCTCACACGAGTCGAATACTCAATATTTCATAATTCACTGTCCAGGTTTTTAGTTTTAGGCCTAGGCCACACCAAAAGTTCCGCAAACCTGGACAGTGAATTATGAAACAGCCATGGGGACTTAATTATTTTTTATTAACGAGGGAAAAGCTTTTAAAATACCCAAGATTTTTTTGATGTTAATATTTATTTTATTTATATTTATTGTTATTTATTTTTAATTAGTTTATATTCCTTGTTATTAATTAATTAGTTTTATTTGTTGTTATATCTTTTTAGATTTTATAGTTGTTAGGTCCCTATGGTTAAGTTATGTTATCGTTGATTATTATGTTTAGGCCTAGTGATTTAGTTATTTATTTATTTATTTCGTGTTTTGGTATTATTGATGTCAGGGGATAATAGTTGTCTTGAAGTGACTTTTTACTACGGTACCGTGTTATATTTTCTTTTAAATTGTTTAATTTTTAAACTCACCAAAAGGGGATTATTGTGCTTTTAGTTATTTTAATTCGGAGCTGCCCAGGGATTCCGGCTTACTCCCTGGCCCGGTGGAATCAAGGGATATGTGGGCTGAATTGCCGGTTTAAGTGTTGTGATCCAAACGTTTTCTAAATTTTCACTTTTATTTGGGGTTATCTAAATTTTGTTTCTAAGTTTGTCACCTTTTAAATTTTGTTAATAAATTTTCCTTACGTTTTGGGAGTCTCAGGCCAAACTGCAGATAGGCCATACAAAAAATTGATTGTTAAATTTTGGTATTTGTGGAGTTTGTTGTTTCTGTAGTTTATGTGTTGTATCTTGTTATTTTAGTGTTTATGGTTATTGATTTAAGTGCTAATTTATTGTTGCGGCCTTCTGCCTCCTTTTATTGTGGCCTTCTGCCGTTTTGATTAATTAATTATTTTGATTTTTTGGTAATAAACTAGTTTTGCTCAGCTGCCGAGTGTTATTTTGACCCTCCAACTGCCACCCGTGATCCCATCGCTCGACTTGTTTTGAGCCATCCCCCGGTTGGCACGCTTACCAGCTTTGGTGGGGGGGGATGGGTCTCAATTGATCAATAACTAGCAAAAATAGTCTTTGTATTGTTCACATTAAATATGTGTAGAAATAAATGTATAGCATTACTGGTAAACCTGTAACCTGGAGCACATGGCTCAAACATAGGTTAACTAAACTAGACAAAGAAAATACAAATTTAACAAAACCCTAAAACACAAGCAAGAACGATTAATATGATGGAAACAAAATATTCTCACCAAAAGGGTGATTAGATATTAAAACTTACAAAATGAACACTTACGTTTTAGTTTGTCTAGCCAAACATAACGAGATTCTGCAGGCAGCACAAGACAACTGACCAGACAGGCCAACCGGACAGAAGCTGCTGGAACACGGAACGAAACGGAACTGGGCCAACGGCTACCAAAGTACGCAAATCGCCGGGCAAAAGCGAATCTCAGGCAGCCTGGCAGACAACGGAAAAAAAAAACGAAATGTACCGGTCAAAACGACCCGGTACAAACTATGGGACATACAGCCAGAGTGGCTAACGGACATACTGCTAGGATAACTAAGGGACATACAGCCAGGGTAGGTAAGTGATATACAGTCAGGGTAGCTAAGGGTCATACTGCTAGTGTAACTAAGGGACATACAGTTTAGATTGGAGTCGAAACCACGTAACATTGATCTGATTTGTATAAGTCGCATAGCTTAAACCTGCTCTGGCTCTGTCGCTTAGTAACCAAACTTCATACTACGGCTAAGGGTGAGTAGAGACACGTAATGCCCCGGCAGTCAGAATGTGATTTAGACTATGGGACCAATAACTGACGACCCTGATATTCAGCTATGATTCCTAGACAACGTACGAACCCTGGCCACTATCGAACATGGACACCCCAGACTTCTCTGGTAGTGCCCACGTCGATGGTAACCATTGAATGGGAGCCATGTTGCTGTTAAGAGGACTGAGAACAAAGCCTTTACATAAAATCTTCACAACGTTCCGTTCCCCAGTAGGAACATTTCGTTCCCCAGCAGCACTGGGTTTTGATATTGTTGTTGTAATAAGCCCACAATTTTACACAAACCTTAAGTCGTAAGGCTGTAAACGCTTTTTAGTGATTAGTAGTCTCTAAAGGAGTTGATGTGTTGAAATTGATAATTCAATGAAAAATTTCTTAATATTACTCGAATTAAGAGCCAAGTTACAATGTATCGATAGACTTAAAACAGCTGTTTGGTCACCAAAAACTAAAGTTTCCGGTAACGACCGCATCAAGGTGTTATTTAGATTATTTACATCACCATACTTTTTAAATGAGAGATTGATCTCTCTCTTAACCTTATTCTGCCCATTGCCCATAGACTGATGATATGTGCGAGGAACTTATTAAGACAGAGTAAGGGGGGTGACCAGTACAGTAGAAAGTAAATATTACTGATAACTCTTCTAGTTATCAGTAATATTTATGGATTCTAACCTGAGCTAACTCTAACCCACTGTCAAAGTCCTGGCGCCTTTGACCAGACGGCCACTGGATGGCCCAGTTGATTGCCTTTATTAATCAGAAGAGACAAAAAGTATAAAATATATTTCCAGGATATATACAGTAGACTAGATCACGAAAGATCTTAAAAAACTAGAAAGGGTTTCGTTTTTGGTTGTTACCGGAAGCTTTAGTGTTTGGTGAGCTGTTTTAAGTGCATCAATAAATTGGAATGTGACGTAGAGGGTAAAGTTAATGCTTTTGATGTAATAAATTTGACATTATACCCCACCTGGAGTTTTTGTAAAGTCAACATTTAACGAAAACGACGTTGCATTCGTTTCCAGCTTGGCGCTTTAAGGAAATTTTAGTTTATTTATAGTGACAACACTCTGCGCTGTAAATAATAACCTACTACTGTATAAATAAAATGTTTTACCTGGGAGTGTAAATAATAGTATTTTCAATATTGTCATTGATAAGGTAACTCTCTAGAAAAGCAAAATCATGTTGCCCAAGTTTATGGCATCCGGTGACTCCTACACCGGATGTAAGAGGAAGGCACGATTATTGCACTTCCGGAACTCAACGGCTGGTGTTTCCTGGATATCATTTGGAGTCCCATTCCTAGTCACTTCATCTTTATTACAAAATACAAATGAAAGTAGCGTTTGTTAAAAGCCACTTTATAACAACTTTAAATATTCTACGTAAATATAATATTCATTGTAAATAAAAAAAACATATTGACTTAAAACAAATAAATAAAAATAATATGAAAATATGTTTTAGCTTATTCCACATTGTAGTTTACGGACAGTAAATAGTTTTATCTATTTACAAATCTAGATTTAAAGTCTATAACAGGCCCGGACTGGCCCGCCGGGACACCGGGACGCGTCCCGGTGCGCCCTTCTCCTCGGGCGCCCTCGGCGCCCTCGCGGTAGGGCGCCTAGTAACAAAAATATTCACGCCAAATATTTTCACTGCCTTAGTGGTGAGAATATTAAAATGCATATTTTAACGTAATAAACACCACCTCCTACCTACCTAGTTATTCAGTAATTATTCAGAATAATTAGGTGGGCTTAAAATTTACATTACCTTAGTAAGGTAAAGTACATTCATAAGCAATTTCAGATGAGGGGAAGAGAGTCAGAAGAGGAATCAGATAATGAACTAGATCACGAAGACTTTGAAGGTGGCGACGAAGATAAATTTGACCTAGACTCGGTAAAGTGTACTGAAGCAAAGACCTGTAACACTTGTATAAAGTGTGCATTTAAAGTGCTTGTTGAATATAATATGTATTGCTTGCAATACAAAGAACTTTATAAAGTTTATAAATATTTGCTTACAATTCCATTAATCCAAGTTAGCTGTGAAAGAATATTTTCCAAATTGAAACTTATTAAAACTCGTCTGAGGTCCACTATGACAAATCAAAATCTTGAATCTTTAATAATCATGCAAAGTGAAAAGGATATTGTGAGTAAAATTGATGGTGAAACGATAATAAACAAATTGTGTGACTCAAGCACAGAAATGAGGCGTTTACTAACATTCTAGGACCATTTACTTAATTACTTATTGTTAGTGTTTGGCTCTATCACTTACCTTAATACTAGTAAACGATGTATTTTACGATTATTAAATACATTAGGAATTATTATACCAAAGCCTTGTTTCATTTATCTGAACCTTCCGATGTCAGGGGATTTTGTAATACACTAATACAGTTAATACCCAAGTCAATAATATATAATAAACATGATGTAGAATATGAAATAATATATAGTTACAAAAATTAAGTGAAGATTTATATATATATATTTTTTTTTTTTATTAAAAAATTTGTTACAGATTGTTTTGAACAGTTATTTTGAACTAATTGTTCAAATAAAAAATAAAAAAGATCTTGGATTACAAGTTGCAAAAATGTACTCAGATAGCGTAAAATTGCCTATTTCAATGATGGTATTTTAAAAAATTTTCGGGGGAGGACCCCCGGACCCCCCGCTTCCGTTGGGGGGTATTCCATACCCCCCAAACCCCCCGGAATATTTTTTCAGGTACAGTTCCAGCACCTCAATTTCTAGAAATCGACCTATATATATATATATATATATATCGGCGCTTGGCGACGGTTGTCCACCGCCCTTTTCAATGAGCCAGTCCGGGCCTGGTCTATAATATCATATAGCATAGTGTATTCAAAAAAGGATTGGAAAATCTTCCTTAGAAACTAATTCAACTTTGTAATTTTGTAATTTCCTTGGTTCCAATACAACGTAACTGCCTCAAATAATATGTTGGTGTTGTTTAAGATCGTTTTGGATAGTGGCACCTAAAAACGTTGTGAAAAATTTTGAATTTAGGACACCGCCATTCAAAAGAAGATCGATCTGTTGATACTGAATGGGGGTTCGGGCAGAAAATTGTGTAATTGTTGATTTTAAGCTATTTAGAAAAAGGTCATTTGCTGAATACCTTTCGATCAGTAATGAAAAAAAAGAAATTGAATAATTTTCTCAACAACCTCGGATCAGTTTTTCTAAATAACAGACTTGTACCGTCTGCAAACAAAACAATACGTAGACGGCACGAAAACAGTTTGTGATTACAATGGTGACAAATGCCCCAGCGTCTCTGATGCAACTATAAGCGGGTGACGATTACCTCAGAGACGCAACTATGAGTATGTGACGAATGCCCCAGAGACGCAACTATGAGCGGGTGACGAATGCCCCAGAGACGCAACTATGAGTGGGTGACGAGTTCCCCAGCGTTTCTGACGCAACTATGAGCGGGTGACGATTACCTCAGAGACGCAACTATGAGTAGGAAACGATTACCTCAGAGACGCAATTATAAGTGGGTGACGAACACCTCAGAGACGCAACTATGAGTGAGTGACGAATGCCCCAGAGATACAACTATGAGCGGGTGACGATTACCTCAGAGATGCAACTATGAGTAGGTGACGAATGCCCCAGAGACGCAACTATGAGTAGGTGACGAATGCCCCAGAGACGCAACTATGAGTGGGTGACGAGTTCCCTAGCGTTTCTGACGCAACTATGAACGGGTGACGAATGCCCCAGCGTCTTTTTCGTTATGTTCACAAAGCGATATACCACTAGCTCTTCCAATAAGGTTTATCCGTAGAGATACTTTTCAAAACACATTCCTGTTTTGTGTCTTGAAATCCTTTGAAAATTAATTTATTGTAATACTATAATAAGTTCACATTCAAGCCTTCAAATGAGTCTAAAGCCTCGAAGGAAGACAGGGATGAATATTGAAACCAACAAGTTAAAGAATACTTCTTGAACATTAAAATATATTATTGAATTCTTAAAGTCTTAATCACTAAATTTGAGCTTTACCGTTAATTCACTACGACTACTTTGGTTAGGTTATGTTAGGTTTGGTTAGGTTACGTTAGGTTAACCTAAGTTATGGTTATGGTAGTGAATTAACGGAAAAGATCCACTAATTTTGTATTTACAAAGTATAGTCAATAATAATCTATTACATTAACCCAATTTCATTCATATCAACAGTCCAAAACATTGTGCAAACGACAGCTACACCAATCGATACCGATTTAATTAAACTTTAGCACTTAACACGAGTTGTCATCCTGGGTAAACTATTAAATTTAAGAATTGAAAAACTTCATTCATATCAAGTTTATGAAAGTTATAAGTCATTTTTAAGAGTGCCAGTTAAAGTATAAAAGTTATTTTCCATTCTTCGTTGAATTCTAAGGAAGCTGAGTTAGTTGGACAAATTCCGCCCCAGAAGTAAGAACTATAAACGAGTTTTCTCCTAAGTTTGTCGACAAAGTAACTTCCAGTCGAATGATACGAGTAACCCATTCAGCCAGACCTAACTTTCCCTATGGAAGGGGGGGGGGGGTTACAGGGAACGCACTCCTCCACTGCGACCCTCTAAAACACCTTATTGACAACTACGTTGGGATGAACTATATGGATATATAACTTAATATAATGGAAATGTATTGTGTTGTGAGTATTAACTGACATTTAATATATGTAACATTAGCTACTGAATTTTTAATTTATTGTATTATGGATGCATAATCAATGTGGAAGGATGGGTCCTGTGATAGTTTTAACACAAAAATATGACTGTTTTAAATTCGATTCATCAATAATATTCATTGTTTTCTTATTATTAGATTTTTACCCTAAGAACCTCCTTAAGAACAAAGTAATCGTTCTGTTGAGTTGGAACGGGTCAATTTATAAACAAATTTTAGGAAAATTACGGTGATACAAATACATTGCTTTTAGAGGAAGAAAGCATTTAAATAATTAATGCGATTCCATTAATCAGCCTTCAAAAACTGCCCCTAAAATTGACAGTATAGGGTTGTATTAGATTTGATAGTTTATAAATATGTTACAAAAGAGGCTGTCTCATACAAATTATGCACCCTTGGATATTTGCTTGATAACAATTGTAATAAAAACGAAGCGAACGTGAAATGAGATCTTTAAACCTCGACAAAAAGGTTCATTAAGAAAAATTCAATTATTTAGGTTATTTTGTTACATTATCTAAAATATTTTAAGGTTACTAATAGATAATATAATGTTATAGTGCGTAAGGAGGTTTTAGTTGAGGAGCGGTGGTGCCTTGAACACACGAAATTCAGTTCCCCATTTACTGTCTATTTACGCGTGGCATTTTTAACTTATTCTACAAACGTTGTTATGGAACAACGGTCTAAAACCATCAAGCTAATTTTTTAGTGGGCGTCCCAGGATTCGAACTCGTGACCCTCTGTATATTACGCAGAAGTGCTAACCACTAAGCTAGCAAGAGGTATGTATAAACATGATAACTTAACGCGCAGACTTCGTAGCAAGTAGTTGTGCGTTCGGTTTAACAGTTGAGTTGTGAATAGATAATACTAGTACTGGAACATCAAATGTGCGACAGAACATTCCATTTAAAAACTGATAAATCTGGTTTGGTTGACGGCGATCATAAAGCGGTCGTATAGTCGAATTCAGAGAAGGAAATCTATACATACGAAAATCTGGAGTAAAACACTCCCCTTTTATTAGGAGGACAGTTAGTTATGATAGTTATTGGATTCGGGATTCATTGAAAAGTCCCTTTATGAGTGTATGTATGCAACAACCGCATAACACAGATGTAGCCATTTCACGGGGTGAGTGCCGCGGCATCCCCTTCTATCACAAATCTCCATATATTTTCAATATTGTAATTCTAAACATTTCAAAGCTAATTATTGGGTCATATTTATTCTTAGATGTAAATTATTATTTAAAATGCGTGTAAGTTATTTACACCTACGTTCATCAACGAAAGTCCTTTTAAAAGTGTAAAAAATATAAAAAATATATACCGTATATAAAAAGCAGGTGACTTCCCTATCCTTGTGTCAATTTAATAAAACTTCAACGAAGAAAAGTAAGAGAGAAAAAACGACCATGAGATTATCTGTAAAATCCTGTTACTTTCTTTAACAGTTTGCCTATTGCATTACTGTTATCATACAAATAGTTTAGAAATCAACTGCTTCATTGAATTAGTATTTCGAGTTTGGTATCTATATATTTTTAATATTTTTATTTTACTGATTGAGACAAATATAAAATTGTTTACATGTCATCAAGTCTATACAATTAGTTATAAAACTCACCATGATAATAAAGCGTATGCTAACAATATATTTATTTACACACTACGTTGAATCAGCTGTTTACATATTACTGAACGTGCTTTATAATTTGATCAGTAAGGAATTTCAAGGAAAAAAAGTCCTTGGTCCTGAACTGTTGGGCCATTAACACATATTTTAACTTAGTAGCTTGTATGGAATTACAAAACGTCGAGGAAGCGACTTGTGTGGTGGCTATGAAATGTGTTTTTGTTTCAATATAATTGTAGATAAGTGATTAGTTTTTCAGAGGCACTGGAATCCAGCAGAGCTCAAAGGCATTGCGTGATGTAATGCCTCGTAATTGGTCTAGACACAAAATTACTGCTGGAATTGAATCCCTAGGCCAGGACTTAGATAGAAGCGCTAACTCACTTCGGATTCTGTTTTTAGAAACTGTTGGATTACCATTATTGTTTTTTGTTTCCATGATATTTGAACAATGGTCTGAGAGGATGTGTGGAAAATGTCTTGGGAAGTTTATTATGTGTATTAGAGTGCATCAGAAGTTATCTAGCCTTAATGCAAGCCCATCATACACGCTGTTAAACTGTCTATAAATGTCCTCAAAGCACGTTCTACATTCACCATTTCCAAGACATTAGTATTCTACATACGTCTATTCACTATTATCTAAGATGTTATTAAATCACTAACGCTATAGTTTAGTATAATCTAACCACACGGCTTCACAGTCGGTCCTTCACCTACGACACTCCTTTCTTGGATCTTGGCACACAGTCCTAGCGGTTGACGGTTCCAAGCTCTTACAATGTTTTCCAGTAACATCTTGCAAAGGTAAGAAAAAAGTCATTGTGATTAACTTATGATATAGTGAAGATTAAGTTTATACAAATAGTTTTGATTCGTGGAGGCCACAGTATGGTATCAGTTATCTAACAGGGCAACATCCTGTCCCCAGTAGTGTGTTTTATCTGTTTCATTTTTTATTAAACCTTTATTGAATAGATAATATAACAATGTTACCTGTTAGATTAAAGACTTTGCAGGAAGCCTAATTCGTTCAATTATTAATCTAAGAAAAAAACTCAAGATTTTAGTTTTCATTTACACATAAATTTTAGTTAAGTGACACAACTGTTTCAAGTGCCTAGTTAATTCCTGTTCTTTTGTTCTGAAATATAGTAACTTTTAAAAAACAAACGAATCGTGGTAAACGTATTTGGGAAATAAAAAAAAATATTTTAACAATTTACTTTGTTTATTTGTATGGAAGATAAATTATATAATTTTGAAAACCTCAAATATATTATATACTATTACAGTGCTTACTTTGTAAACAATGTTCAAAGTTCTATTCTTTTTTGGACGTATTTCTACTTTATAATCATTTAATGAGCGTGCTCTGGATAGTGCAACATAAAGCTTGTTCTGGTCATGCTCGGTCTGTCCCTGAGTCATGAATCTTAGTTCTCCTGCTTCCTCCAGTTAGAATAGAAATATGCCATCCACTTTCCCCACAGGGCCAAATTTAAATATAACACATGAGTCACAGTGCATACTGTCAAAATCAATTTTGTTGAAGGCCTCCATCCTTAGGATACCCTGTTATACTTCGTTTAGAGGGGGGGGGGGCTCCATCAACAGTTTGAAACATAGCAGCAACCTCTGACATGGCGTTGGTCCTGGTGAGGTTAGTGGTAAAATCTCATAACCATTTCATCGTAAAGACGATTTTTTTTTTAAAGTTTGTAGTTTTTCTTAATCAATATTTTGGTGCATTGTTTAATACAATTTTTTAATAAGGGTTATATGCAATAATAGATATTAATTTAAGTACATCTTCTCTTAAATTATAATTTGACTTAAGTGCCATCCTTTTTTAATTACCCTCCTCAACATTTAATATGTACAGCTGTCCATATGAACTGTCGTTTTCATTGGTTGCATATAGTGGTGAAATCAAATGATGAACATTTTCTAAAATTTTAAAACAATACGGACCATGGCTAAGTGGTAATGCAATATTGGCACCAACAGAGACCATACACATGGAATTATTATATTGACGAATATTCTTTCTAAAGTTTTTTGATATTTCATCCATGCCAACATACAATTTCTTAATTTCAGGAGGCATGTGTGTTTCAGATAATTTAATTTAGTTATTTCTACAACATAAACTAAACTTCCCACTCATATTTTTTTCATAGTCAAAATAAAGTTCAGAACAATGTTGACATTTATTACACATATTCCCAGTGTTAAATAAGCTGTTTTTTAATTGTGATTTGAAATGGCGCAGCGGTAGCCAATAATGAAATTACTTTCTTGTGAATCAATATAACATTTTTTTTTATCTTTCTTTTTTTAACAGTGTAATTTGTCTTTTTCTTGGGAACCGATTTTCTTTTCGTTACTGAAGGAAATTTATTAATATTATAATCAAAAGACAACACATCACGGTGTCCTCCATTTAAGTTTCCTGTGAAACGCAGGTTGCTAATTATGAACCCAGGTCCAAAGTCTAAAAGGGTATTTTCTGCCAAATATTATGGACTATGAATGTATAGTCTGGAAAAAGGTTACCCGCAGAAATAAGTTCATTATGTCTGGCGTATTCATGATTTCTTGATAGCAAATCAATATAGTCTTCTTTGAACGTAACTGGTCTACGGTAGTTCTCATCACCTATTATGCAATTCTTATGGAATTACCAATTTTGCGATACGTAATTCCATTGTATTTACAGCTTTGCATCTAAGTTCAATATGTTTACTTTGCGTAGTGTATAGGCAATACGACACAGCTTTAAACAAACAGTTCCCGTCACTATTGCTTATCTCTATACGTTTGATGTCTCTGTAAAAGCAGAAAAAAATTAAATAAAACATAGAATAAATTGTATATATCCTCTTCTTCCAATTGTATCAGCTAACATAAATATCAAACTAACGAATTAAACACCTTTAGTCAATTATTTATTACTGTTACTAATTAATTAATTATTTTTAATTGTTTTAATAATCAGGTGTTTTGAAAACTCCCTTGACATCAACAACCAACATAAATATCAGACAGACAAAGTAGGCCAATTTGAACTTACCACTTATGTTTCAAATATTAAATGAAACAGCTGTTTTACTTCTGAAATGCGTAGTTTTAAAAAGGTGTTAAAATGCTTCTGTCGTCTGCTGGATTTTAAAAATATTAAAATTGATATTGTTAAAACTGAAAGTTTAAGTTTAAAATATAGCTTCGACATTCCATGCTAAGCAAAATTACCTTTAATAAAAAAGTTCGTTGAAATCCATTCATGGGTTGTCTCAGAAACTTAGTGGATAAAAATACTACATTATATTCTAAATATATAGATAGATAAATCATTGTTATCATTGTTTTCATTATTATAATTCTTATGAAACTTTAAAACCATGTATGTTTCGTGATTCGAACTACATGACTTATTCGTGATATCTGGAATCATTGTCATGTAAGAAAAATTAATTACGTAGTTTAATTGCGTTATGACGAGTTAATATTGTATTACAAACGTCAGTAACTATGGTATATTCAATATTCATTCATTATTCATTTCTAAGACGCCGATCGTAGAGATATGGGCGAATGTGAGGGGTGAATGACTGTGATAGTGTAGATGAACGAGTGTAGTCATTGCTACTATCTGAGTTCGAATTAACTCAGAAAGGACAATTTATTAATAGCCAGGGTAACTAAGGAACCTACAGATTTATGTGGAATCCGAACCATGTAGTGTTGGTCTGGTTTTCAGCTAACTGACAAGTCTGACACTCAGTTCTCTTTCCTACACAACATCTGAGCCTTGACTACCATCCAACATGGACACCCTTGGATTGGCCTTCTCTAGTAGTGTCCACATCGATGGCAACCATTGAGCGGACGCCGTGTCGGTATTAAGAGAACCGAGCATGGAACCTATCGCCTACAATCTCCCAAACACTTTATCCCCAAGTAGCTGGGTTACAGGACTGCACCACCAGTAAACTGTGTTACATTGAAATTAATGTCATTAATAGATGTCACATTTTGTTTTCCTTATTCCTACTGGTGCGATAAGAACTCGTCAACAGAGTCAAATGCATTTGATACCAAGAGGCATTTTAGTTGAGCTTTAAATCGTGTTTAAATGAAGGATTATATCATGCTCTCAGGATACCGGTCATTGATCTGATTCCTACTTGAGATGGAAGTTACTCAAACTCTTATAGCTGTATTCGTAGTGCTATTACCTCCGGGATTGATATGTGTACATTACCACCCTAAGCCAGTTCACACTGGATTCAGCAGTCCAAAATACCTCGATTATTTAGGGATATATTAAAGTCAGTAAACGAAGCTTTCTGGAAATTTTCACGGCACGACTCCCTATTAACCAATTCTAACAAAATTCTGACAGGGTATTTCTTTAACCTTCTTTTTGGGCGAGCGGTCTAATGCGTCAGGACTTTGGGCTTGGGTTAGAGATAACGCTGGTTCGAATCCAGCCTAGACTGGACGATTTATCAGTTATATTCACCTTCTACTGTACTGGTTCGCCCTCTTACTATGTCTGGATAAGTTCCTCGCACATATCAATAGTCTACGAGGAATGAACAGAGTAAGGTTAAGATGGAGTTCGGCCTCTTCTTTAAAAAAAAACCTCTATACTCATTCAAATTTATATTTGGCACAGTATCCCCATAGGTTTAATCTGTATGTAAAATTTAAATGAATAATACCAAAATAGACTGTTAGCATTCTTGGGCTCTACAAAACACAAACTTGTGTCTTGTTACGCAAGGAATAAATACCCAAAGTAATCAAACACTACATAAGTGCAACCAAAGCACACCGTAACATCCAAACCCTGATGTCAAAGCTGACAAAATACAATTAAAAAAAAAAAAGAAGTTACGCTCTCTGTAATAGTGATGCAATACGAGATACAATTTACAATTCTCACTTTCAACTATTGAAGAGATGTCAGCTCAGGTCAAGCATGTAACATCAATTTAATTGTTACAACCCACAGCCGAGAGCAGCTAAGTCACCCGTTGTCAATCAATCACATCACTCCAGCCCACGGGCCCGTGGTCCATGTGGAAGGAGGTAAACACAGTTATATATTCCTTTCTGTATTAAGTATAGATGTCAATATTTGTTATTTATTCTTAAGGTGGCCGTTTCCCTCCGTAAAAAACACTGAAGTCGTGGGTTTCTATTCCAATGATTCGGTTCGTAATAGTAATCGTTTTGTAACACTTGAAAGGTACATATCATTGGGCTAAAAGTTGGCTTTTGTAACTGAGTATGTTTATACTTTTTTTTTCATAGTTAAATATGTGACATTTTATTTGTCACTCTTGACGATTTTACATTAAAAACTAACATATAAACTTATATTCTACTATAACTTACTTTAAATAATTATGAAGTGTCTGCTATAACTCGTAATAAACCTGAACGGTACAGTTTAAATAGAAAAGGATATTTAGGCCCGCTGACTGCAACTGAAGGACTGTCCGGAGATGTCGACTTTCCAGCGGTGGTTTGGCAGTTTAGAAAGCGGCCACCCTTAATGTCAAGATGTCGGGGAAATGTATTTACTGGTTATTGTGTTTGAACGAGAGTGTTCTTTGTTGCAAACTAAAATTATTCCTTAAAAATTATCATTAATTAATAGTGAACTTTAAACAGTCAGTGTTATCAGCTGATACTTTGACGATTAATTATTTTTGTTGTCTAGTTTTTGAATAAACAATGTTGAGCACACGTGACCATGTTGCTCACCGATGGCACTAGAATGTTGCGTACCTATTTGCGAGTAATTTTTAAAAAGTTCTGGTGCTGAGAAATCATGAAAATGTTGGCTTTATTTCTGCCATAATACAGTTGGAATATTAGTTTGACTGACTATTTTTTAGATGAGAATATTTAGTTTATTATGCTGTTTCAATTCTAAAAACGTTTTCATTTACAGAAGAGCTTCAAAGTGATTCAAAATACTTATATTACTCTGTCGTCAGCCCATCAAAAGTAAAAAGTTTTCTGTAGTCGTATTAAAAGAACAAGTAATATGGCGTTGACCGGCGCAGACCACATGGTGTGTTCATTACTTCAGCACAGGCCCGACGTACGCGATGGAGGAATCTCTTTGTATGGACTGCTTTGTTAATTTATAATGGCGTTTAAAGCGGAACAATTGTACCGAGACGATTACTTACCGATGGGAACCGTTCCGCGGCATCCAGCTTCGTGACGACTTCATAGTGTAATTGCGTGGCTACATCTGCCGACGGATTCCGCACAATTAACATGTACTCTTGTCGAACCACGGGACAGCTCAATGGTAGAGCAGCTACTTAACTATTTCTTGACTCGAGACCTTAATTTATGTTGATTTGTCACCAGTTGCCTGCTTTAGCTGCGTTGTCTCAATCTTGGTGAAGTCACGGAGAAGAAATAAACAGCGGTTGCATTCGAAGCGCTAAATGTGTATAGAATTAGTGTGTCGAGTAAATATTTCTCCAGTATGTCGTGCAATAGAAGGGCCAGACCACTGTCAAACACAAGTGGAATCAACAGTTGTGTATTTATTACGACAAAACATTTAATTTAAACACTGATAAATGTAGTTAGATTGATGGTGATGATGAAGTGGACGTATAGTTGATAGAATTCATAGAATTAACTCTAAACCTACGAGACTCGGGTATAAAACACTCCCCTTTTATAAGGAAAACAGTTAGTTACTTATGTTTCGTTGAGATTGTTAATGGATTTGGCATCTGTTAAAAAAACCCTTTATGAGTGTATGTATGCAATAACCGCATAACACAGCTGTAGCCATTTCACGGGGTGAGTGCCGTGGCATCCCCTACTCTTACAAATCTCCATATATTTTAAGGATCGTCATTTTAAGCTTTCTAAAACTAATTATTGTGGGTCATATTTATTCTTAAAAGTAAACTATTATTTAAATGCGTAACTTAATAGATGTATTTAATGTGTGTTACAGTAGTTGAAAATTCCTTGTTTATTCCCCCAAATCCTCAAGGATAAATGTAGTAACTATTATTAGAGATGTATAATGAAAATATTGAAAATAATGAAAATAATGAAAATAATGATAATGATAAAGCCGTACATTAGTTGTAATCTCTATATAACGACCACTGTGGCGTTCTTTTCTGTGGTGGAGTTGGGCTCAGAGTCACTCGCCTGCTCTTGTTTCTAAACTAGGAAATAGGGCATGGTGTAATACATAATGGAAATATGTATATAACATTTTAATGCCTTCTTTATGTCACAAATTAGGATTAAAACTTAGATATTGTTAGCACTGTACTGTCACTAGTATCGGTTAATATGTCCTCCTAGTTAGGATTAATAGTGTTTAGTTGTTAGTTGATTATGACTTTTCATTTACACATAACACAAACATAGGCAAAGATTCAATGTTGCTTTCTCACTTGTCATAAACAACAAAATATTAACCACTTATGTTCACCCACCCAGCCACACAAAGCTTCAGATAATTAAATAGTATTGTAAACGGAAATGCATGTAATCGAAAAGTTAGTACTTGTATTATATAAATTTGATTAGTATATAGAGATCTTGCCATTTAGTCTATTACAGTTGAAAAATTGAATTGTATAATAAAATTAAAAAATTATACCTAGACAAACAACGATTTGCCCGTATAAATCACCAATACAGTTAATACCTTAAAATGGCATAACGTTGGACGAAAATTAATAAGTACCACTAAATTGCCATCCTGCTAAATTAAATTTAGTACTAAAAACTATTGTAATGAACGTTAATAAATACCAGTTTAAAACCCAATATTTACTATAGTAAAACCAATTTTTAAACAAACACAAAACATTTTCTAACAATAAAATACTCGATAAATACGCATACCCCTTACATTACAACATATAAATTAAACAAGGAGGCCTCTTGTATTCAGGGCTTTGACAGAACTCTTGACACCGAATAAACTCAAATAATATAAAGTAAGATAAACGAAAATTATTAAATACTGATTTTCAAAGGTAAAGGTAATCATAAGGTAATAGAAGAATACATTGACATACATTCTGTGACATTACATCAGATACTAAACTGGGAATGTAGGGCTAAGACATGACCAATAAAAGTGAACCTAACAGCAGTAGGTATAGCAGAAGCAGGAACACATTGAGACAAGTCAGTCAGGGAAGGGGCAGGTAGAAGGTCTGGAACAACCTAGAATATTGAAAGAAAGATCATTCCGAGAGAATAAAACACGCTTGGGTATAAAGAAACATCGACTCAACAAAACAGTGTTAACTGCAACATGATCTATGTATTCTGATTGGGCTGATTCTTGATTAGTAATAAAACGAACATACACCTAAGACTTTACGAATTGTGCATATTTTACGTACCAGAAATAAACTAGTATCTAGTATAGTGATAGTGTAATGCTGATAATGGAATAAATAAATAAAACAATTACCAGGTCGGTAATAAATAGCATAACGTTACAGAACGAAGAAGGCAATGTGGAGAACAAACAGTAAGCAGTCATCTAAATGTGCATTTAATCAAGTGTTCTGTAATAAATAAAACAAACACCAGGTCGGGAATAAATAGCATAACGTTACAGAGCGAAGAAGGCAATGTGGAGAACAAACAGTAAGCAGTCATCTAAATGTGCATTTAATCAAGTGGTCTGTAATAAATAGCATAACGTTACAGAACGAAGAAGGCAATGTGGAGAACAAACAGTAAGAAGTCATCTAAATGTGCATTTAATCAAGTGGTCTGTAATAAATAGCATAACGTTACAGAGCGAAGAAGGCAATGTGGAGAACAAACAGTAAGCAGTCATCTAAATGTGCATTTAATCAAGTGGTCTGTAATAAATAGCATAACGTTACAGAACGAAGAAGGCAATGTGGAGAACAAACAGTAAGCAGTCATCTAAATGTGCATTTAATCAAGTGGTCTGTAATAAATAGCATAACGTTACAGAACGAAGAAGGCAATGTGGAGAACAAACAGTAAGCAGTCATCTAAATGTGCATTTAATCAAGTGGTCTGTAATAAATAGCATAACGTTACAGAACGAAGAAGGCAATGTGGAGAACAAACAGTAAGCAGTCATCTAAATGTGCATTTAATCAAGTGTTCTGTAATAAATAAAACAAACACCAGGTCGGTAATAAATAGCATAACGTTACAGAACGAAGAAGGCAATGTGGAGAACAAACAGTAAGCAGTCATCTAAATGTGCATTTAATCAAGTGTTCTGTAATAAATGCAACTAAAACGACTTTTATAAATATTGTGATTGCATTTCATGTATCTTTTTCAATACCTACACAATCATATTTAGTCCAATGTTGATATTACACTACCTTCATAGGACCTAAAATCATTTCTTAAACATTGGGGGGGGGGGGGGGGGTTTTAGATAACTGGAATAGCAAACAAATAATATTAAAAGGAAAAGGATAGACGGGGTAGAGAGCGTACCGGATAGACGGTATAGAGCGTACCGGATATACGGTATTGAGCGTACCGGATAGACTGTATAAAGCGTATCGGGTAGACGGTATTGAGCGTACCGGATAAACGGGGTATAGGGCGTACCGGATATATGGTATTGAGCGTACCGGATATACGGTATTGAGCGTATTGGATAGACGGTATAGAGCGTACCGGATAGATGGTATAGAGCGTACCGGAAAGACGGTATAGAGCGTACCGGAAAGACGGTATAGAGCGTACCGCGTAGAGGGTATATATTGTACCGGATAGACGGTATATAGCGTACCGGATAGACGGGGTATAGAGCGTACCGGATAGACGGTCTACAGCGTACCGGATAGACGGTATAGAACGTACCGGATAGACGGTATAAAGCGTACCGGATATATGGTATTGAGCGTACCGGATAGACGGTATTGAGCGTATTGAATAGACAGTATAGAGCGTGCCGGAAAGACGGTATAGAGCGTACCTGATATACGGTATAGAGCTTGCCGGATAGACGGTATAGAGCGTACTGGATATACGGTGTAGGGCGTACCGGATATACGCTATAGAGCGTACCGGATATACGGTATTGAGCGTACCAGATAGACGGTCTACAGCGTACCGGATAGACGGTATAGAACGTACCGGATAGACGGTATAGAGCGTACCGGATATATGGTATTGAGCGTACCGGATAGACGGTATTGAGCGTATTGAATAGACAGTATAGAGCGTGCCGGAAAGACGGTATAGAGCGTACCTGATATACGGTATAGAGCTTGCCGGATAGACGGTATAGAGCGTACCGGATATACGGTGTAGGGCGTACCGGATATACGCTATAGAGCGTACCGGATATACGGTATTGAGCGTACCGGATAGACGGTATAGAGCGTACCGCGTAGAGGGTATATATTGTACCGGATAGACGGTATATAGCGTACCGGATAGACGGGGTATAGAGCGTACCGGATAGACGGTCTACAGCGTACCGGATAGACGGTATAGAACGTACCGGATAGACGGTATAGAGCGTACCGTCCTAGGCATGTAGGAGTGGTTTTCAATAGAATTACATAAATGTAATCATTTAGGATTGTCATTAAATATTTCAAATCATACATTATATATATATATATATAATGTATATACATATATATATATATATATATATATATATATATATATATATATCTACTCTGGTGTTGATAAGCCCTTTTACACCCTGGGTAGCTCCCCCCTTAATGTATCCCAAGAGGCCATCTTCCTTTATACTTTTCCCTTGTTCTTGTTGTATTTCCTATCCATTCCAAGGACCAATGCTAGTTATAACTAACTAACAATTTAAGTCTGACACATTAATTAAATATATAGGTTAAAAAATTATAAATTAAAACAACATTTATTTCTATGACATTAGTAGTAATGTTGGGGACTGTATCAACTAAATAATAAACTAGTTACGTAAATTAAATAGTTTTTAATTAGCATAATAGTTTTTTGGCATATATAGCCTACGGTAGACATAAACGTCACACAACACAAATGTATTACAATATAACCACAAAATGCACAAATATATTACAATACAAGTACAAAATGTACAAATATTATGATGATCGATTTCAGTGAACGCTCACCTTCCTCAGACCAGAGGAATTCACAAAAGAATGGTGACCAAAGGAAGGCGAGTGTGGTTCACCGAAATCGATCACCATAATATATGTACATTTTGTACTTGTATTGTAATTTATTTGTGTATTTTGTGCGTATATTGTAATACATTTGTATTGTGTGACGTTTACTTGTACTGTAAATTAAATAAAATTAAAATAATGTATTTAGTTTAATTGACCTAGTTGCCGTGGTTATATGTAATGGCACTAAAGTCTATTACTTGAGACTTGCAGAAAATAGTAGTTAAAGTAACATAAAATAGTTCATATATTGGTACCTTACCACGTTCTTCCTGGAAAATACAACATCTATAGATTGTAACAAAGAAATGTAAGTGAATTATAAAGGTTGGGGGGGGGGGGCTCTGACATCATGAAACCCCCTTCCTCCCACTCTTAAGAGTTGCCATTCCTTCAGTTGTTGGTTTGAATGGCTGCCATTTTGTTTCATGGCTCATTTTGCTCCAGTCAAGTTTTAACTGTTGTAAAGTTTCGTGAGACGTTTGTGTTTGAAATGAGAGTAAAGTTCTCGAAAGGGGAGAGGTTAGAGAAAGGTAAAACCACTTATAAATATAGAATGGATTATTTTATTGTTGATGAAACAGACTAATCACTTAACACAACTGTAAATTGGACAATTTTTATAGGACATCCTATATAGTAGCTCCAAATGGTGGTTCTGTAAAAATACCCCTAATACCACACATAAAACATGTACAGTTTAGTACTCACTCAAGTTTATTTTATGTCCCTATGTCATAAACATAAAATACAGACATAAACGATACACGCTATGAAACACATACTAAGTTTTGACGGAATGTGCTAAACAAATGACTTTGTTGCTGATATAACGATGAGGTTAAAAAAATAAAAAGCAGATAAATGTCAATTTATTAACACTGCAGCTCCAGCCAAAGACAGGGGCAGAGAGGCAGGGTTGATACACGTTCTTACTGTAGGTATGTAATTTACTTTTAATGAAATTTGAACTTGTTTGACATCACTTATGAGTGACAAACAGTTAAAAAACAAATAAAATAGATAATCCACACATTACATAGTTATTACTTAATCGTGAATGAATGAGATCCATATGATTCTACCCCACCCAACAAAAGGCAATGATATTTTTGCAATAAATTCACCAGTTCCAGTTTTAAGATAATTTCTTCTAATATCATAATATGCATAACATAGTGTCTTATAAACTATTATTTACTGTATAATGTGTATTTGGTGTAGTGAACGTAACATATATATAGTCAATATTTACTAATTGGCTAGTAGCGTAGTTGGCTATAGCCCGGCCTCATTTGTATAGTCAATATTTACTAATTGGCTAGTAGCGTAGTTGGCTATAGCCCGGCCTCATTTGCTAGTTCCATCAAAATCAGACTAAGAAATATTAAAAAAGGATTACCTTTGAACTATAGGCAGTTCATTTGTTATGGGCTAGTAAATAATGGCCTTTTATAAAAATTAGTTGGCCTTAGTTTGCAACAAGTACTACTTTCACCCATCTGCCTCTATGTCACTCTTTCTAAATCAATATTCACCCATATCTTATCAATAGTAAAATTAATAAATAATTAAAGATTTTCTCTAAATAATAAAAATGCATAGATATTCCGCTTAGAAAGTTACGTACTGAGTTTACTGGATCTAGTGAAATGCACTGAGTGGTAGGAGTGAAATAGATCATTACTGTTCCCCTATTGTGTTATTCCATTTAAGACTTTTCGTGGATACCAGGATAACGGAAGTCCGCGTCCACTAGTAGTAACCATTTTGATTAACACTAACGAATCAAGCTTAGAGTTATTAAATTAAATCACCGTTTTCTAATCAAATTGCAATTAATAATAACAATAACACATGAATAATAATATAAACAATAAATATAAATAAAATAAACTTGGTCATATTACATTTTTTTTTTCAACTAAACACTGTTGTGGAAGTTGAATACTTGAAGCAGGAGTTATTATAGTCACGCCCATGATGTACGGCAGCTGAGCGATGGAAAGATTCAACTTCACTGCTGAAACCCCTATGTGAGCTAAATATAACACGCAGGTCGCTTACTCTCCGTAACAATTAATTATATTATTGTTTTAGCGAGAAAACAATTCCTGAAATTTTAACCAACGGGTAATATTGATAGAAGTTGTATGTTTTCCTTCATGTCCTTCATTGGACACACTAAGGAGCTCCTGATCTACTTTTCCCATTTTAATATCATTATTTTCTTATTGTATTTGATAGAAGTATGACATACTTATCAAGTTACCTACCTTCAACTTTCAACGATAGTTCCCTCTCTCAGTGTGCTGCATACATTATGTACACTTACACAGTGTGGGGAATGTACGCTGAAGTTCCTAAGTACACGATATCATGTTAGCGTGTTAGTTAGTTCCATAAAGCCGTTAACTGTGGTAGAAATCTGAAATGCACACCGGAAACCGGTATTAATGCAATATGTTTGTTGAATGTACTTAGGTTGAGTGCTTTGTGGTGAAATAAATAAGCAAAACAAAGGAATCAATTGGTGTGAGTAATTAGGCTCATTTGCATTGAGCACTTGGCAAGATGCATTAAATATTATTAATTTAAAACCTCACTTAAATTACTTTTGTAATTTTCCATTTGTTTTGATATATCAATGCTATTTTAAACTATAACATTCTTTATAGTTACATTCTTAATTCTTATCTGGTTTACAATAATTTTTTATTTTTTTACAATAATTAAATATTCTTTGACAAAATAACTGCCAAAATTTTAACAACTTGTAAATCAGGTCAAAAAAATCAATACATTTAACCTATAATGAAAACTAATTTGGGTGCATTTTGAAAAACTCGCAAACGAAAAAAACATCAGGCCATAATTACTTTGGAAGGCACATTTAATTCTGTAGTCCTAATATATTACTTAGAGCCTGTTTAGATGAAATAAAAAAATAACACTAATACTCGTATATTTAACATTGTCAACTCCTTTATTAGTATGTGGGTTTCAGATTATATAAGGAATGAATGTTTTTTTTTTATAATAATTTATCAGATGCTAATAGTGTCTTAAGTTGATTGACAAACATCATTATTCGTTATACATCATATTTCCGTTTAGTTTCTTTTAAACATTACGATAATGACCGCCCCTATAATAGAGGGATGACTACGACGTTATGTGTGACTGTACGCGTATTAATGCAAAGTAAATGCGTTTTGAATTTAGTGGAAAAGAAAGAGAGATGCTTAATTAAAAAGTCCTCACTTGAAAGAACAAAATAAGTATTTAGTATTTATGTACGTGAGAATTTATATTTGTAGGGCTCTATGGATGTACTGGGCCTCTATGTACATGTGTATATTTGTGCATCATTTTTAACTAAAAATGATTTTGGAGACGCAATATTGTTTTAAAACAATATTGAATTTATATATTGTCATTATTGTTTTGATTATTATTATTATTATTGTCATTGATAGCCGATTGGCGATTATTATAGGGCTGACTTAGAGGGGGGTTTGTACAGCAAGAGTAAGGAGACGAGATATTGGAGTAAAGAAGGGTAGGAAAAGGGAGTCAAGGAAGAAAGTCAGAAGGAACGACTGAGAAAATCTGACCTAGAGGGATGCGTGGCCAGTGAGAAGAAGGAGATGAGACGTTGGAGTAAGGGAGAGTGGGAAGTGAGTGAAGGAGGAATATCATAAGGAAAGACTTTGAGAACCTGACCCAGAGGGATACGTGGCCGGCAAGTAGAAGGAGATGAGACGTTGGAATAAGGGAGAGTGGGAAAAGGGAGTCGAGGTGGAGAGTCAGATGGAAAGACTTCGAGAACATGACCTAGAGGGAAGTATAAGATTTGAGGCCCATCTGCCTAAGCCCCGTTAACCCAGTCTGCTACAGCAAACACGAGGCGGCCTAGGAGAGTACTTGGAGCCACAAGATCAACACCTGGAGGAATACATTCAAGTTCACTGGGCAGCCTATCTTGCAGACAGCAGCGTAACAGCGAGCGACTCCGAACACGAAAAGCCACCCTGACTCTTAATAATAACAACTTGTTTTAATTTTTTTTAATGAATACATTATAGTGTGAAAATATCATAAGTTCTCAACTGGTGTTGATTCGGAAGCTGAATTATTTTTACTTAACTGACAATACTAATTACTTAATGGAAGAGACAAAGTTTAATGGACGATATTGCGGTGTGAAGGATCTCACTCAAGGAATGTAATAAACTTTCCAGGTCTCACCTGTGAAAATATAAAATTGGACTTCATAAACGTTTCTAAATGTTCATTCATTGCAGTGTAGTGTTTTCAACTGACTTAAATGTTAAAACCTGGCAAAATTAATTTTAATAAATGCACATATTTTAGACTTCCCAATATCTTTGATTTCACTACCCACCTTAATAAAGACACTTACGTAATTATTTTTGTTATATAACACTTAACGTGGTCGTTACCGGAAACTTAAGTTTTTATTTATTTGATTATTTTATCAATACAGTATATTGATTGATACAGTATATCACCAAACTTTTTGCCCATGCTGTGATGTGGCATCCTCAGTGGTATCTCTAATGAAAGTTGAGTTAAGATAATCAAACAAATATTTCATGACATATCCTTCCCTATCCAAAGATTATATAATTTTATTCTTCCATTTGGATTAAGAAAGTTAATTCAAAGCATATTTCTGAAAGAAATATTTAAACGTGGTTCCAATGGGAATAAATTAATATCAGGATTTCCTCTGGTTGTCAATAACAGAATTTATATTACTGGCAATAAAAGTAAATTTGCACTGCTGAATGAAACCGTTGATTGGCTAGCTTGGTTACACTTAGGAAATGAGGCGCAATCTAGCCACCGTTGATACCAGCGCTCCTAGCGGCGCGAACGCCAACTCACACCCACCGCCACTTGTGAACCCGTCAGTCTAGTGTGGAGTCCACGCTCGTGCGCACACCTTGGACACGGGTTCGGTGACCGATCTTTCTCAACATTTACGTACTATGCCAACGATCGATATTACTGCTCTGTCTCAATTTAGTTCATATTAAAATAATATTTTTTTAAATATTGACTTCTGTACTATGGTAATTTAGATTTTTGTTAATAAAGTTGTTAAAAGTTTCTAATTATTTAAAATATTTATTTTTTAATGAAAGAAGAATCATTTATTGTACGTTAGAATAAATTCACAATGTGTATAAACGTTTTATAAAAAAATGTGTGCAGCAAATCTTAGTACCCATCAAATAATTGTTGTGAGAAGGGGATAAATTAAATATGACAGCTACCTTAAATGATTATTATTCAATATAATCTACCTCACATGGTACAAGGCGGTTACTAAAGTCAGCACCAGAAAGAACGTTAAGCATTTTAAAAGTGTTAGGTTCGTACAGTAATGATAATGATGATGGTTGTGTGAATGTTACTGGACCAGAGGATGCACCGTTATCAATCGTAGTAATGAGGGTGGTTCTGTGTGTGTTGGGGGTGGTTCTAGGGTCAGTTGTGGCGGTCGCGGCTCTGGGCCAGTCACCTCTCAAAGTGGCCCACTGCCGAGCAAACTGCATTCACGAGGTAAGAGGCTAACAAACTATAAGCAAACTATAAAGATTAATTGAAAGTCCAATTTATAGCATATCACGAATATTGATCAAATAAAGAGGTTGAGAATAAATATTTGAACTTAAGAGTTTGGTATGTGTTTATCCACTTTTATGTTAAAATTTAGTATAAGTTTCACTATAAAATACTAATTATCAAGACGTTTAAACTGTATTTTTTAAAGCTTTACCAATTGTTAGAATTACAAAAATGTTCACTAATGCATCGTATTTAAAACTAAAGTTAAATAATATAGATTTAAGAAAAATAGAGTTACTTTTGAAACAAATTTAAAAATCCTATATGAAATTTTATTATACGCTTTGAATTAAGGATTATATTTGAAAATATTTAATATGTAATTAATGTTACTACTCTAATTTCACCTTAAGGAGGGAAATTTGACACTTGTAAGTAGTTTTAAAGAGTGGACATTATATTTGAGATGGAGAATGTTGAACAAAAGGTGCAATCATTGGCGCTCTAGTTGGACGGAGTGTTACCTCCAACTGGTGCAAGACACAATGAACGCCAACCCCTTCTTCATTCAACGTCAGACGGCAATAAGACATTTCTTATACATCTTTTAAAAATCCTCTCATTATATTTGACTTACATGTCAATACTTCTTGAATATTTGTCAATTAATGTACAATTGTTGTCGTACCAAATGTTATGTTATAAGTTTGATACTGCTAAAGTTGTGTGAATATCATTTTTGAGATTCATATTTTTTATGAATCTCAAAAATATTTTTGTTGATTTTTAAAATAGAGCTAATCCGTTACTACCAAGTTAGTGAATGTAAAAACTTATTTTGCCATTTATACATTGACCCACTCATTACCTTCGTAGGGGGACGGCCCGCTAGGAGTCGAAAGAAATCTTAAATGTAAGCATAGTTCTTACCCGCCCACCCATACACGTACACTGGCACGTACAAATGTTTACCCATCTTATTGTTTGCGCACATTTTTGAAAATTGTCAACAAGTTATCTCACGATATTACAAAGCAATCTTCTGTTTATGTACCAGTAAAGTGAATTTTTAATGTAGGCATTGTTACTAATACTATTTTATATAATGTACGTAACTACCTTGTTATTAATTGAGAACAAAAGTTGTCCACAACATCTATTTGATCTTTTTCAATGTATTTGATTTTAGAATTCAAAGCATGTGTTGTACTTGCATTCGACTTTAACCACTTGTAAGCCAAGGTCAAGAACCATGTCACAGAAACTAGGTACGCTTTCTCCGATTCCGCTGTCTGACCAGATAAAAAAAAAAAAAAAAATTAAATTACTGTTCGTTCCTTCAAGATTTTTAAAGTGAGTATTAAAACATTTAAATAAAGAATTTCACGAGCCTGTATGCGATTTATATGTATAACCATGTTTATTCATTTAACAAATATTTAGAAGAACATCAATTAAAAATATTTTGAAACATCTTTCCAAAAGGTTTGATTTAATTCATAAAAATCCAACTAGATACATGAAAAGTCGTTCATAACTGCGACGAGTGTTAAGTGTGTTGTGGGAGATTAGCAGGGTTCAAGGGTAGAGAGGGTGGGAGGACCAGCAAGTGTATGCTATGTATTGGTACCATTTTAGGAGAGCTTGTGGCCGAGCCGTCTGTATGGCGTTAGCCTATGTTAGGTGTGTTGTTGGAGAGTAGCAGGGTTCTAGGGTAGAGAGGGTGGGAGGACCAGCAAGTGTAGGCTATGTATTGGTACCATTTTGGAAGAGCTTGTGGCCGAGCCGTCTATTTGGCGTTAGAGATAAGCCTACATGTATGAGAGGGTGGGCGAATCTTGGCGTGACCTGGATGTGTTTATCATTAGTTTTCACTTTCTACTGTAGTGGTTCTCGCCCTATTCTGTCGGGAATAGTTCCCCGTACAGATTAGTAGTCAATGGGGATTGTGCAGAGTACGGTTAAAAATGAAATTGGCCTCTACTTTAATTACCAAAATGCTCATTTACACTCATCACACTCATTCGAAATCCATATTCTCTCATATCTTGACTATTTGTGTCTCGAGAATAAATAAAATAAAAATAAATAAATACAACATTTAAAATGTTTTTTAGAAGCTTATTTGTGACTTAATACATAATGTATACGATGTTTTAAGTTACCTTTGATACAAAAATTAATCTCTTAAATTTATTGCAATCGATGTCTTCGTAAGTAAGCGTGTACAATTTACCACTTGATTGGTTTTCATTGAGTTTTACGTAATCTGGATGGTTTAAGGAAAATCAGAGGACTTTTTAATAAGCTGTCACTTTCTTTAGAAGATTTAATTTGACTAAGTTGTATTTTATTGTTCAAAACCGTAGAGGTCAAGGTCTACCCCCTCTCCAGGTAATTGAAAAACGGGTGTAGTAAATTATTCACGCCTTGCTGTACTGTTGAATTCTACCATAGTCTAAGAAAGACATTGTCGCCTATATATAATTCTGAATGTTGATTCATCCGTAAATTCATGTTCTGATATAAATTTCTTTGTAAATATATATTCTAACTTGAACGTGCAAAATTGTGTTTAGTAAGCAAGACGTTTAATAAACAAATTAATATCTTATTATTTTGTATCAATTGCTAATCAAACTTGGAAAGTGTTTTCCATCTAGGCCTATGTATTTTTCCTAAATGATAGGAACGTTCGTCCTTAGGATAAATACGTTTTTGGGTGCAATATTTTGCCACTTATTACCTTTTAGAGATGGCCAGACGAGTCCCACGAACATCATATTTCCTTGAGGGAAATAGCAAAAAGGATTAATGGCGTCTAGAGGGAAGGCAAGATTTATAGTGCAGGAAAATTTTACGACCATGGATTGTATGAAACCTCCCAACCTGACCTTCGTCCAGTGTTAAACTGTAACTATCAAGTCGGACATCTCAACTAATTTGATTGTTAAACATTTTTGTTAAAAAAATCAACTAATATTATATTAAGTAATATTGGTACCCTTGTACCTTTGTTGAACATAATCATCAAAAACTTAGTTAAGATAATATTTTTATTTATCTTTTGCAATTACCAATTTGGACTACAGAACAATTTCCATAATTGTGCTATACATTCTGTTGTTTATGTATTATTTTCTCTCTGAAGCCTCAACGCTAAGACTTAAGTAACGAGGCCCTAAATCAGACTATTGCCTGAGTAACTCAATTTGTTTTATTGATTTATATCACTTTCCACTGCATTTTTTATATAGGTCTAACTAATGTATTAAAAGTTCTACATGCACTATAATTATAACGTATGCCCTTCAGTGCTACCAAAATAAAAAAAGGGGGATACTAATGGCGTTAGAATTTATAGAAAAAAAAATAAATAAATAAAATCTAAATATTTTAACAACCGTATCCATATTTTAACAATGTTAGACAAAAATTGCAATATATCCATGGAATTATTTCTTTTTGACAACTTAATAAAATATATATACTAATACGTATAAAAAAGAAGAAAAAATATGAAGAATCTCTCCTTATTACGATGTAGTTAAAAAATGAAACCATATTATTATTAACAACTAGTTCTTCCGGTGTCAACCGCGTCAAAGGACTATTTACAATATATACAGTTCCAGACGTTTCGCCCATGCTACGATGTGGCATCCTCAGTGGTTAGGAGGACTCAGCCTAACCACTGAGGATGCCACATCGTAGCATGGGCGAAACGTCTGGAACTGTATATATTGTAAATAGTCCTTTGACGCGGTTGACACCGGAAGAACTAGTTGTTAATAATGACTCCAGCCGCTTAAGCTTACGAAATAGGATCATATTATTATTATTCTTATTTATAAGATTAAATAGTATCAAATTGCCTAAACATTCAAACTATACCTCAGGTTCATTATTATAATCAATTGGTTGAAAAAACTGGAATCCTCTTGATAGAGGTCTTGATAGAACTCGTCACATAGATATTTAAGAAACTACTTATGTTAAATTTATGCTAGGGTGATTGTAGTGACTCTAACATGCTTACTGTCATCTCTGTCCTCTCGGCTGACATGTGACATCGGTAACTAGTCCATCGTTACACTGTGGGTCGAGCTAGAACAAGGTTCACGCAATGTGTAATTGTTACATTAACGAAGGTAGTTGTAGTGTCTAAATGGCTCTAACATGCTTACTGTTATCTCTGTCCTCTCGGCTGACATACGACATCGGTACCTTGTCCATTGTTACACTCTGGGTCGTTGGTAGAACAAGGTTCACGCAATGTGTAACTGTTACATTAACGAAGGTAGTTGTAGTGTCTAAATGGATCTAACATGCTTACTGTTATCTCTGTCCTCTCGGCTGACATACGACATCGGTACCTTGTCCATTGTTACACTCTGGGTCGTTGGTAGAACAAGGTTCACGCAATGTGTAAATGTTACATTAACGAAGGTAGTTGTAGTGTCTAAATGGCTCTAACATGCTTACTGTTATCTCTGTCCTCTCGGCTGACATACGACATCGGTACCTTGTCCATTGTTACACTCTGGGTCGTTGGTAGAACAAGGTTCACGCAATGTGTAACTGTTACATTAACGAAGGTAGTTGTAGTGTCTAAATGGCTCTAACATGCTTACTGTCATCTCTGTCCCCTCCGCTGACATGCGACATAGGTACCTTGTCCATTGTTACACTCTGGGTCGAGCTAGAACAAGGTTTACGCAATATGTAACTGTCACATTAACTAAGGTAGTTGTAGTGTCTAAATGGCTCTAACATGCTTACTGTTATCTCTGTCCTCTCGGCTGACATACGACATCGGTACCTTGTCCATTGTTACACTCTGGGTCGTTGGTAGAACAAGGTTCACGCAATGTGTAACTGTTACATTAACGAAGGTAGTTGTAGTGACGACATGACTCTAACATGCTTACTGTCATCTCTGTCCTCTCGGCTGACATGTGACATTGGTACCTTGTCCATCGTTACACTCTGGGTCGTTGGTAGAACAAGGTTCACGCAATGTCTAACTGCCACATTAACTAAGGTAGTTGTATTGTCTACATGACTCTAATATGCTTACTGTCATCTCTGTCCCCTCCGCTGACATGCGACATAGGTACCTTGTCCATTGTTACACTCTGGGTCGTTGGTAGAACAAGGTTCACGCAATGTCTAACTGTCACATTAACTATGGTAGTTGTATTGTCTACATGATTCTAATATGCTTACTGTCATCTCTGTCCCCTCCGCTGACATACGACATCGGTACCTTGTCCATCGTTACACTCTGGGTCGTTGGTAGAACAAGGTTTACGCAATATGTAACTGTCACATTAACTAAGGTAGTTGTATTGTCTACATGACTCTAACATGCTTACTGTCATCTCTGTCCTCTGGGCTGACATGTGACATCAGTACCTTGTCCAACGTTACACTCTGGGTCGAGCTAGAACAAGGTTTACGCAATGTGTAACTGTCACATTAACGAAGGTAGTTGTAGTGTCTACATGACTCTAACATGCTTACTGTCATCTCTGTCCTCTCGGCTGACATGTGACATCGGTACCTTGTCCATCGTTACACTCTGGGTCGTTGGTAGAACAAGGTTCACGCAATGTGTAACTGTCACATTAGCTAAGGTAGTTGTAGTATTTCCTTGACTCTAACATGCTTACTGTTATCTCTGTCATCTCGGCTGACATGTGACATCGGTACCTTGTCCATCGTTACACTCTGGGTCGTTGGTAGAACAAGGTTCACGCAATGTGTAACTGTCACATTAGCTAAGGTAGTTGTAGTATTTCCTTGACTCTAACATGCTTACGCTCATCTCTGTCGTCTCGGCTGACATGTGACATCGGTACCTTGTCCAACGTTACACTCTGGGTCGTTGGTAGAACAAGGTTCACGCAATGTGTAACTGTCACATTAACTTAGTAGTTGTAGTATTTCCTTGACTCTAACCTACTTGTTGGCATTTCTTTGCACTTGACTATGTACTGTTATATTAATTAAGCACAAATAAATTGTAATGTGTTTCATTTTATTCTTGTAATAAGTTACAATATTTATAGCCTCCAGCAATGTATTTAATTATTAAAAATATAGTTGGAATAAAATAACTTTGCTACTGGCGGAACGGCCACGTGCCGCTGGTCTGAAATGACAAAACTTGAGTTTTATTTCACCGCCAAACTTAAAATATGTAAGCAATAATTTTTCAACTAAATTTTTAGTATCCACTATCTTATATTCTTTAAGATAAAAATATGCTGGAGATCTTGCTTGAACTAATTTGATTTTTATAGTGATGTTTGTGTTTACGAACACATTTTTATGAGTGAAATTGCGCGTGAGCCTTCTTTAACCTGTCATTGTAGCGATAATAATAACAATAAAATTATTTTTTTGTGGATGGATGAACGTTCGATTCACTGTGATTAGTTTGGTACAAGTCTCATTTAATAATTCAAAAAAATAATATGAAATTAATATTTTTGTAAACCCTTGTTGAATAAAAAATCCAGTAATCATTTGTTGAATACTGTACAATTAACTATTTATTTTGATTATGTTTATACAATATACCAATGATTGTACTGTAATATTTATTGTTCTCAATTTTGTTGTAAAGGTAAATTATTTTACTTTTAACAAAAACCTTTACTAACAAATTTGACTCTCCAGTATATATTTATTTAGATTTATACATCAGTTGAATCGAAAACTGCAAGACTAAAATTGCGATTTCTCGTTTCTATCCTTAAATTTCTTTGAATATTTAACGGTTAATAGTAAGTATTTAAATAGCAAGTAATTTAAATAGTAAGTATTACTATAAATTGTTGAAACAATACATTAAAATTATGTATTTGAAACGTTTCCTTTATTATAAAGTTGGAAATGCCATACTTACCAGTTTGTGGTATAGATGGAAAGGCTTCTCAAGTCCTATATTTATAAAGTAGGAAGAAGGAACTCGTAAAGTTTTATGGGAGCTTAAAACAATTAGAAACATCTTTTCTTTACGAAAGGGAGATCGTTTTGTATTGTTGGGATGAAATCAATATTAGTAAACACACTGCTGTTTTCAAATTCATAGAAAACGTACAAGTTTGAAGAATGTTATTATTGAGATAATCTAAAGTAATAATGCTCTTAGAAAGTACGTTTTTTAAAAATTAAAATGATCTTAAAATAAAATTTAGTATTGTATACAAAAACATAAAAGCAGTTTATAGTCCAGGTAGCAGAAGGTACGTTTTACCAGCACAAAATTCTAAAGTTTTGATGTCCTTTGAAATGTTATTTTGGATCTACTTGGGTTATATATTCCAAGTTTTTGACCTCATGGAACCTGTGCTATATTTTGTGGGTGTGAAATCCTCAAACGTTTTGCCTATTTTAAAATGTTTTACGTATAACATGTAAATCGTGTTTTCGGAAGAAAGCAATTACGTACAAAGTTGAGGAAAGTAACATTTACTTAAATTACAGTCAAATATCTGTTTTGGCTGATATACATGCATTTTAATATAGGATGACTTGTCCAAGTCGTTCCAATTACTGAAAAATGCATGATTTTACCAGATAACGTTTTCCTACATTTCAACATGAACAACATGTTCCCTCAAATTTTAATGCAGAGGAACGTAAAACACACTCATCCCTCCTCTCGTCACACTTCCTTCCCCACTCAATGCAACTTGTATACTACCATCTCCTCCTATTCCCACTAATGCAACATATATATTACGATCACCTCCCATTCTCACTCTATGCAACTTGTATACTACCATCTCCTCACATTCCCACTCAAGGCAACTTATATACTACCATCTCCAGCCAATCCCACTCAATTCAACTTATATACTACCCTCTCCTTCCATTACAACTAAATGAAAATTATATACTACCATCTCCTCCCATTCGAATAACATGTGACAAATTCACATTGTTAAGATATATATTTTTTAATTTGGAATATTTCGAGTCGGGGTTTATATCAACTAAAGCAATGCAATGTTCTTTAAAGGCCTGAGATTGCCCCCCAATCTTCTTTCACTTATATTAATGCATAAATCCAGGTACTCGGCAGTGTTGGCAAGACTAGTGATATAGTCGAATAACTACATAATTAGTACTTAATGAACAATCGTTAGTAGAGAAAGTAAGTTTAGTAGTACCAAAATGAATTCTAATCATATTTAAATCACTTTCACACGTAGCTCCGTTTGAGAAAGTAACTGGCTACTAAGGACTTACTGTCATCAGTTGGGAATGTAAGACGTCCGAAACCAGCTCAACTGTATAAATGTGTGAATGTTAGTAGAGGCCAACTAGTGGCAAAAATACGTTACATAGAAGTCATTGAATTACACAGACGTTAGAGCAAGAACACCATAGATAGCTGACCTGACTATACAGCAATGTAGGTACCAAGGAAAACATAAGAACCACCGAATTACATGGGCACCATAGCATAAGCACGTTACATAGAAGTCATTGTACAACACAGACGTTAGAGCAAGAACACCATAGATAGCTGACCTGACTATACAGCAATGTAGGTACCAAGGAAAACATAAGAACCACCGAATTACATGGGCACCATAGCATAAGCACGTTACATAGAAGTCATTGTACAACACAGACGTTAGAGCAAGAACACCATAGATAGCTGACCTGACTATACAGCAATGTAGGTACCAAGGAAAACATAAGAACCACCGAATTACATGGGCACCATAGCATAAGCACGTTACATAGAAGTCATTGTACAACACAGACGTTAGAGCAAGAACACCATAGATAGCTGACCTGACTATACAGCAATGTAGGTACCAAGGAAAACATAAGAACCACCGAATTACATGGGCACCATAGCATAAGCACGTTACATAGAAGTCATTGTACAACACAGACGTTAGAGCAAGAACACCATAGATAGCTGACCTGACTATACAGCAATGTAGGTACCAAGGAAAACATAAGAACCACCAAATTACATGGGCACCATAGCATAAGCACGTTACATAGAAGTCATTGTACAACACAGACGTTAGAGCAAGAACACCATAGATAGCTGACCTGACTATACAGCAATGTAGGTACCAAGGAAAACACAAGAACCACCGAATTACATGGGCACCATAGCATAAGCACGTTACATAGAAGTCATTGTACAACACAGACGTTAGAGCAAGAACACCATAGATAGCTGACCTGACTATACAGCAATGTAGGTACCAAGGAAAACATAAGAACCACCGAATTACATGGGCACCATAGCATAAGCACGTTACATAGAAGTCATTGTACAACACAGACGTTAGAGCAAGAACACCATAGATAGCCGACCTGACTATAGGCTACAGCAATGTAGGTACCAAGGAGAACACAAGAACCACCGAATTTCATAGGCACCACAGCATAGGCACGTTACATAGAAGTCATTGCACTTCAAAGACGTTAGAGCAAGAACACCATAGAAAGCTGACCTGACTATAGAGCAATGTAGGTACTAAGTAACACACAAGGACCACTGAATTTCACGGCCACGACAGCATAGACACGTTATATATGTCATTTACCTCATAGACGTCAGAGCAAGGATTATATTTACACCATAGATAGCTGGCCTGACTATAGAGCAATTTAGGTACCAAGGAAAACACAAGAACCACCGAATTTCATGGGCACCACAGCATAGGTACGTTACATAGAAGTCATTGTACTACACATACGTTAGTGCACAGATTATGTAAACATCATAGATAACTGATCACACTAGGCAGCTCTGTATATAGAGCAAGAATTATTTATGCTCCAAAGATACCTTATCACACTACAAAGCACTGTAGGTACCATAAATCACACAAGAACCATTGCATTTCATGGCCACAACAGCATAGATACACAACAAAGAGTCATTACACTACATAGACTATATAGCAAGTATTCTAATTATTCTAAGTATTCTATAAATAACTAATCACACCATGAGCTAAAACAATGTCAAGCATCAACAAGTTTAAAACAGCCAACAATAGTGAGACGATACACAAAAACAACTTGACGAGGAACTTGATTAACATGAGTGAACTATAACGTCGTTTTCTGTAATTTAACTGTATGAGAAAGAAGATAGCGATTATTCACTAACATACTTATATAATACTGTAAATAAGATAATTTAAACTAAGTTCAACTGGTCATTTTACTATGTTCATTGCCACTTACACATAAGTAAGTTCAGTTATACAACCCCTTTTGAATGACAGAGGTCAAGGTCAACCCCGCAGGTAAATTGAATAACTGGGTTCTACTCACAACTCGCCCGTTACGGTAAATTATTCAAGCTACAAAGCACTTCCAGATTCTACCCATTCTAAGTGAGACATTGTCTCCGATAGCCCTATCAGTTATTCATTAGACCACTCTCAAATTTTGAAAGTCAATTTATATAAAGTAAAATGTATAAGCAATGGAAAATGCAAGGAGATTCTTACATATTTGTAGGCCTTGCAATAATGTAATTCGAAATGGCCTGGTTCATCGTAATTAGATTTCAAACAAAATTGTAATTATTTTTGTTAAAACTCAGTAGGCCTAAATAAATAACACTAAGAAAATCAAGTTTAAAGTTTGACCTCAATTGAGGAAATTAAACGTATATTACCAGAGCTGAAAGACAGGAAACGGATGTAGATCTGGAAAAGGATGTTAAATCTTCACCATCTTCCACCTTCATTTGTCTATTCGTCATGATCCGGTAATTCATGTTTTTGATCACTTATTTATAGGTATGTTTCAAACTATAAAAGTTAACTATTTTATTATTAAATTTTTTTGCATTTATTAATATTAATCTAATCAAACAACACAAGACAAAATACAAAAAAAGCCTACAATAGTTAAGTAGGAAATCCAATACTGCTGATATTCCTCATCTTAGTTTATCCTGCGCTACGATTTACAGTTTTATTGCTCTAGATGCATCCTTGTGGGTGGGGTTAAAAGACCGCCTTAATGACGAATTATATTACACAAAAAATCTAAACAAATACTGTGTTTCATGTAACTGGCAAGTTTCTTTGTTGACACCAAATTATCCTTAAGAAAGTCATTCAGCTAAGGAATTCAATAAGCACTCCGATTTACGTAGTGCTCCTGTTTGTTATAATGTATTGTCAAGGTCATCTTATCAATCACCCTGGACACTGACTTCCCCTGGAATGTCCAGAACTAGAACCACTGGCCAGAGCTGCATTCAAGTAGGCCTGTAGTACATAATTTGCATAATTTTTTTTTTTTTTTTTTTAAGGAGAGGCCGATCTCCTCCTTTACCTTACTCTGACCATTCCCCATAGACCATTTGATCTGTGCGAGGATTCAATCTTTTCAGTCTAGGCCGGATTCGAACCAGCGCTATCTCTAACCCAAGCTCAAAGTCCTGACGCCTTAGACCACTCGGCCACCGGCTCGCCCAACTTGAGCGTCAAACACCCCATTGGGTATAGATATTTTACTACTGGGAATTCGCGCAGTAATTGTATTTTTTACTTCAACAGTAAAAATAAGTCAAATTATTTTGATTATTGATTAGTATGGAAATTACAGTGTCGCTACAGAATTCTGGATTTTCTGTCAAAAAAATTTAGATGTTTATACTGTAAACAGAGTCAATATAAAAAACATTGTGTATATTTTAATAAAATAACTTTGATTATTTTTCTAGAATTAAGTAATTTTAAGTTGAGGTGAAATGTATAATTGATGGCCGGTCTAAAAAATCATCTTTCTAACCGAAATTAGAACAGAATTGAATAATTTTGAGTTTGTTGAACCAGCAGGCAACGATCTTAAAGAGTTGCACCACGAAGTGCCTAGTATGTTGATGATACTTTTGGTATGCATACCGTTGGCCACATCATTCGAATTTGACTGGGGGAATACACGTACAGTGAGTGACATTGACCCATCCTCCCATACAAGAAGGCCTATAGTGAAATTGGCCCACTGAGTTCATTGTTTGCGTCGGAAATAAGCTTATAAAAGTAAAAACCAAGAAAACAAAACTAAAATATCCATGGCATTAAACATCTCCTGAAAGTAAATACAATTGTTGTAGGTACGGGCACAAACACGGGTTTCAAACCCCAATTAGGAAACAGGTAACTAAACAAGGATTGGTCGGTAGCGTAGTTGGTTCAATCCCAGCTTCATGTGCTAAAGGTTCTCAGTTCGATCCCAATCAGAGTCAATACATTTTGAAAAGGATCAGCTGATAATCACCGGCTGTTCATTTGTCATTGGGCTATTAATTAATGACACTTTCTAAGGAATAGTCGGACTTAGTTTGTAATAATGACTACATACGCTCATCTACACTCAACACACTCATTTCATTTCATTTCACACTCATTCGAAATCCATATTCGCCCATATCTTGACGATCGGCGTCTTAGGAATAAATAAAAAAATAAAAAATAAATAAATAAACATCCATACACATTATCTCAGTTATTCGCTATTCAGGAAGAGTTGAGAGTGACGCTCCCATACTGCTGGTGTCACGTAGGCGCTAGGCCTTCACAGGCGTTCGCAAGATCACGCTACAAAGCAGAACGTATGAGCAAACTAATTGTCGGAGTCTGACCGACTGGAGAATGGAGATGCCAATGAATCAGTCTTATTGTAGATCAAGAGTCCACGTAGACACCCTCCTCTTATTGGCCAGCGTCCTTGAGACAACGACAGTTTACGCGGAGCCTCACTCTCAACTTTACCCTGAATAGCATAAAAATGTACAAATAATTTGGCAGTCAACCATTAAAACGTAAACTGTCATTTGTACCCTACTATTTGCCATAAATAGACAAACAAAACGGTAACAATAAAAATTATAAAAGTTTATACTATAACGTTCACGAACAATTTAAAATGGTAATTTAAAATAATTTAATGTGATTTTTTGTGGTTTTCAAACTAAAATAACTATAAAATGGGAGATAGTGACGTGAAATACAAGATCAGATCAGACCAGATATGAAAATGCGTTGAATAATTCAAAACTCTGCCACAAGCGGGAATTTAAAGCTGTCTCCATTTAAGCTGAAATCCCCTTTATGCATTCTTCGGATGTTAAAGTGGTGGATATGTCAACAGCACAAGCCTGCGTTCTGTCTTCTCATTATGTCTATTGACACGTTTGTAGATCAAGTTCCCAAACTCGAGGTTTGTTGTGAGCCCCCTCCCCCCCTCAGACAAGTGTGCGTTTGTTGAATCCAAAACGAGCCATTTAAACCTTTCTGGTTACGAAAGTACTTATGTTTCTCGACTTTTACAGAAAACGTTCGTTTAAACGTTTCTTATTTTATTATATAATCCGTCAGTAGGCTTTAAAATATTTGGATCTTTGGAATCCTCCTCGTGGTATCCAAAGAAACCATGAAAGGGTTGTTTAAATAACATCATTTGTTTACTTTGTTTTGATTCCTGATACAGCTGTTTTGCAACTGAATATTTATAATGTGGGTATCTTTTTTTGCGAAAAGACACGGGTTAAACTAGTTCGGTTAAACTAGTTGTAAATAAAACCACATCGTGGGGGTGATTTTTTGCATTTATTTAAATTGTAAAAAATAATGTGCTTTATGAATGACAAACTTGAATGCCGTTGTTACTGCAAAATATTTAATTTAATAGACATCTGCTTTTATGAAAAAAATCTATACTCAGGTTAAAAAGAACAAACGTATTTTCTAAATAAATACAAGATTGTTTGTAGATACACCTGCAAGTTGTTGACCACGTAGTTTGTGACCTAGAAATGACAGATAAACAAGAACAGTTCTCAAATATCAGCTATCTACATAATATACCTCACCTGAATTATAACCTGACCTAACGTAACCTAAAAAGTTAACATATAGACTACTACGGTGATAACGTAACCTAACCCTAACTTGGCATCGTCAAACTACCATCAACTATGCCCAATTTATTATGATCATATTATAAAGCACTTAATCAATACCAAAAGTACCTAAAATACCCTTTATTGTTTATGTGTTTAATCTAATAGACCCATCTACAGTTCGAGATGCCTACTCCAGTCTGTGGGGCTTTACTCCTTCGGAACATAATGGCAGTTTTAGTTTATATTGTAGTGCACAAATCTAGTGTCTAATGTAATATGTACTTTATATTATCAGTGAATATTTTTATTACCTCAAAGCCCCTTTGTTTTATAAATGTTTTTGTCACTTTATTATGTTTCTATTTTTGTGTATAAATATAAGTATTATGGTCCTCAGGAAAACCCCAGTCAAGTATCACAGTCTTAATGAACAGTCGGGAAGCTTACGCTTGATAAAAATGCCAACTGATGGACGCTAACGATCCTCGTGGTAGTCACAGCATCTCTCCGCTAGAATGCATGGCAGTTTACGTATGTTGCAATACAATTTAACTGAGTGCAAATAGTATTCAAATCAGGTCGTTTATTTTCTTACCGTGCTAGCTGTTTGCTATACCACCGCTAGGATGGCTTAGTGGCAAATGAAACGGCTGAGCTTCGCTACTGTGTGATAACATACAGTAGCTAGACTCCGTTAAAAATTGGCGAAAAATACGACGCTAGCGATCCTAGCTACGGGAGCAGAGAAGCTTGTACTATGTATGCAATATTTACATCCACAGCTGTTATTAGTCATTTAATGTCAAATGACTGACGATTAATCGACTATTGGCTATTATTGAATTATGTCACTTTTTCTATTGTTACTATCTCACTTCTTTACAATACACAATGCCAATCAACGGTAATGTGGTGTAGCACTGCAGTGGAAGTGTCGCTACTGTATGTTATACTATGGTAACACAAAGTAGTACAAAACAGCAGGTTTAGCAAGGAAGTTGGGCCAGAGATGCGCAGTAGACAAATGGTCAGGTTAGAGAGTGGGGGTATTAGCTAACTGTAGGATAACTGACTAGCTGTTCAGTAATAACAAACTAATAGTTATTTTATTATTATTGTCGTCAAAGTAATAACTGACCAACGTCAAACTAACTTTACTCTTTATATCGCTTGACCAATATAAGTCCACTCTAATATGGATTGAGACTTATATTAGTTAAATCCATTTACAGTAATAAAATAACATCGATCTATAAACTAACCGAAAACCAGTTTACAATCAAAATTGTTTTTACTAATAGTAATAATTTAGGGAACTGTCATTTGCAGTAACATTAGTTTTTTTTAAGCATAGTAGATTTTTAACATAGAAACAGCTGATTCAGATCAGTAGAGATCACAAGTAACACACCTAAATATATATTTTTTGTACTTGTACTAAATACAGGTTATTAGTTTATTTACAATAAAAATATAATCTCACTAGCCCCTGCCCCCTTATGTTCCCACTACACCTGTTGCACATGCCACGTATCTTGCTTCACCTGGTACTTAAAATGTTATTTAAGTAAATAAAATGTTCGTTTTTTTATTATGATACAAATGAAAACTATACCACAATTATATTTAATGTAGATCCAAAAGCAAAACCATGGGTATGAATTGCGTGTTTTAACATATATATTTAATGTCCAAACTCGCGATACTCACACAGTGTTTTGAGTTTAGTATTGTTCCGCCCTTCGTATGGGGTTTACGTTGATTCATACTGTGCTTATTGCATCCAGTAATACAAAACATGCATCTACTGGCATCTGTATAATGCAAAAAAACATTGTGGTCACGGTACACCTAGGAAATAAGACTGTTGGTATCACGAGCATCTCCTATGACGTCACATGGGCGAAAAGGCAACAACAAACACAAAAATGCTGTTCTAATTCCCGTAATTTACAAATCCAGCTGATAAGTGGTAAATAACTTTCCTACTATTTAGCTAAATGCTTATATGCGATTTAGATACCAGATAGATTTAGTTACCAATATTTTATCGAAAAATCAAACCAGGTGATTTCGACCATGTGACGTCACAGTCTACTGCGCAATCTCGTCGTGATACCTGTCTGTCTTGTAGCTATCGTGGCTGTAGTCAAGATTGGTCCAGTATTTACTTCAGAACTATGTAAGTTGTTTATCTATTCCAACAGCTGATTAATAAACTATTATAAACAACTAGCAGCCCCGCTAAGTTTTCGCCCACAAACTTTCAAATTGTATAAAAAATGTATGAAATTTGTAATTTTTCTTCATTCAAACTATAAGTATTTGTAAACATAAAAGCATTTTAGTTTATGAACTTAGGCTAAAAAGTTGTGTAAGAAGTAGAAGAAATACTTTTTTATTTTGCCTTTTTTTCATCTACACTACAAGCAAAAATATTCATAAAAACAACACCAAAATGAAAATTTTCACATTAGTTTGAAAAAACATATAAATTAAACTAATATTATTACTTTTTATTTCAAATTATAAATTTTCAATACAACAATTTACTATCATATTATGCATGCACGTTTAAGAAATTGTATGCCTGCAAATTGCTCTCAAATCTAAGTCCTTGCAGCTATCTTTTACGATTTACGCTGTACGTTGCTTTTCAGATCGGCCTCTATGTATTTCTTATGGAGAGGTGTAAACGTTTTACCAAAAAAATCATGATTTTTGCACCTAAACATTACAATTTCACAAAATCCTTTCTTACACTTACACTTACACTTACAAATGAGACGCCGACACAACGTTGTGCGTATTTTAAGGCGAATATGAATGGTTTTTTTTTTATGAGTGTAGGATGAGTGTGGATGAGTGTAGTTTGGTTACTAACTGAGTTCAACTGTTCCTCAGAAAGGGCAATTTATTAATAGCCCAACAGCCAGGGCAACTAAGGGACCTACAGCTTTACGTGGAATCCGAACCACGTAGTGCTGGTCTGATTTTCAGCTAATTGACAAGCCTGATACTCAGTTATCTCCCCCACACAACATCCGCACAATGATTACCATCCAACATGGACACCTCAGACTTCTCTAGTAGTGTCTATATTGATGACAACCATTGAGCGGACGCTATGTTAGTATTAAGAGGACTGAGAATAGAACTTATCGCCTACAATCTCCACAGCACTTTGTCCCCAAGTAGCTGGGTTACAGCACTGCGCCACCAGTGCCGACCTAGACGGCAAGTGCGTGCTAATATATTCAATATCTTAGCACGCACCTAGACCTAGACCCTAATATGAAGGTACAGTACTGTCAAAATTTCAAATCCTACCTATTGTGGTTAAGGCTTTGAATTAATTTGGAATTTTTCACTTCTTTTATAAATATAGTATTTGTCAAATTGGTATTGTAATAGGGGTTGCATTGATATTTCTTAGAACCCCTGGAGTGGTTTCCTGATGGAATTTCAAAATAAAGATAGGCCCATTTGTTAACCAGAGATCATAAGAATGTCCATGTAAAATGTCAGACGAATGGGTTCAGTAGTTTTTGCATGATTAAAACACACAATGACACCATAAGATTTTTATATAATATACTAAGATTAATTGGTCATTATTTGAGCCAATACTGTATTGAATGTACATTTATACAATAGTGAGTCTTTAATTACTGAACGTCTACCAAGGTTGCAATTTGCTGAAATATTCAATTCATTTTTTTTGCTCTCGTATGACTTGTTCGCTAAGCGAACTCGTTCTTAAAAAATAAAATAATCTATTTCTCATTAGCTACATTACGTGTCTTGGTTGTTATTTTGAACTCTGGATCCTTTCCATACCTGGGCCAAAAGTATACGATACCTTCATTCAATAGATACTTTCTGCAAGTGTATTCAAACATGTGCCAGGTTTGTTCTTGCCATATTGTTTTATTGTGACTTGGTATTTATTATAAACTCAGAGTTCTTTCCGTATCCACGCCAGTAAGTCTACAATAAACTTAATTCAATAGACCCTTTCTCAATGTATTTTCAAACATGTATCAGGTTTGCTCAGCTATATTGTCCTACTATGACCTGGTCTTTATTGTGAACTCAAAGTTCTTTCCGTATCTAGGCTATAAAAAGTCTACAATACACTTCTTCATTCAATAGACATAATCTTTAGACATTCAATAGACATAATCTTTATTGTTTGTATTATATGCGTCATAACTATTGTTATTTAATTCGTTCTAAAGTTAAATAATATTATAAAAAACTAATTTTAATTTGATAGATGACATGCCAGCATTGATATTCGAGAAGTTGGAATGAATAGAATGGATATTCTCTAGGATATAAAATGTTCCACAAACTCACCCACACTGTAAAAGCACTTCGAAACAAGGTACTCCCTCAATTTAGACTTCATTAATTTTTGTTGTTTTATGGATTTAATAGATTTCGGAAGTCTATTTAGAAAATGCGCCCCCATCTGTGATGGCAGCTGGTTGTACGCTTGAAGCCTATATTGGGCAACTCTGTAGTTTTCCCGGCCTCTTCTGGAGTAGTTGTGAATGTCACTGCCCTGTGTAAGAATACACTTGAAGCGACAAAATATCACAGTCTCAAGTATATACGTGCAAGGCAGTGTTAAGATATCGAGTTCCCGGAAGGACTCTCTACACGACTCTATGTAATTTAAATTATTAATAATTCTGATAGTCTTCTTTTGTAGAATAAACAATCTTTGAAAGGTAAGCCTGGAACAACTTCCCCATAATACGTACAATACCGTAGGAAAGATGTGGAAAGATAAGACCGTAATAAGCCATTTTAAATATTGCTTAGAACAGAATTTAGATAAATTTCTTAACACGTAAATACTTTATATAACCTTATTACAGATTTGACCAAGTTGAAAGTTCCAGGTCAGGACTCTATCGAGGTGAATTTCCAGGAACTTCGTGTTGTCAACTTCCGCTAAAAGTTCATCGCCGATTGCAACGGCAGATCTGCCCTTAAAAGGTTCTCGTGTTTGAAAAATTATATATTTAGACTCATTTGTTTTTAATTTTAAATTCTCAAAATATTGAACACAATTGTTCGAGTCTAGAGAGACAGACATTGCTAAAATAATATTTGAACTTGATTTAAAAAACAGAGACATGTCATCAGCATATTGTACTACGCTACCCTCATTTACAGACAACTTAACATCATTTACCTATAGTAGAAAAAGAACCGGACCGAGAATAGATCCCTGTGTGACCCCATAACTCTGAAAGGTTACCATAGACTTCCACCTTTTGAGAACGGTTTCTGTATCCAACTATGTGAAACTCCTCTAATACCGTAATGATATAATTTGTTTAGCAAAATTGTATGGTCAACGCGATCGAAGGCCTTGGATAAGTCAAGAAAAAGAAAAAAAGAGTTGTACATCTCTCTCTCCTCCAGGACTTCAGTAATAAGGGTAATCAGCTTATTAACTGCGTCAACTGTTGATTTATCCTCTCTAAATCCGAATTGATCATTTGAGAAAATTTATTTTTGTATAACTTGAGGGCAGATGGAAACATACCGGATTCAAATGATCTATTAATAAGCTATGTTAGTGGTTCTAAAAGAAACTCACTACATTGCTTCAGGAGCCACACCGAGACGCCGTTGGAATCTGATTTTTTGTTTCCAATTTGTCTATAATTGAAACAACCTCTTGGACTGTAACCGTTGTCAGCACCAATGATGACACAGGACTCCGATCACAGACGAGGGGTGCCTGTTTACATAGCAGGTCGTTATTGGCCACTCTACTAAAGTATTCACACAGTATGTTAGCTACTTCAGCAGGGTCGCCAATTTCGGAAGAACCTAGTTTTATAACTATTGGCTTAAAATTTTTTTCAAATTGTATGTTTATTGATTATCGACCACGCAGTTTTACTAATGTTATCTTAAGTCAAAATAGCTTTCTCAATATCATAAGCCTTGGCCGCTGTTAAGACCCTACGGTAGGGTTTTTTTTATATTACTTGTAATAATTCATCTCATTTTTATTTTAGATAGTTTACTTTTCCTGTACAGTTCTTTTAATCGTGGCAGTTTGAAGATTAACAATTTTTATACACAAATAACCTACCAGACTGAATTGTTAATTATTTATTTTCACTCTTGACACTAAAATGCCCATGGTTATCCATTTATTAGATTTCCTTTTATTATTATAGTGTAATGTTTTAAATGGACATGAAATATTAAGATAGTAATTTAAAGTATCATTAAAATCAAGGAATATCTCATCTAAATTTTGGTTTATGTTCAAAGAGGTCCAAGATATTTTTTTTAAATGATGGATAAGAGTATTGATATTAGCAGGCGAACATTCTCTAACTACAGCAGAAGGTCGCAAGCCATCGATAACCGTGACTTGGCCGTAGTGATCAGCAATGGCTGTATTTATAACAGTCACAGAAACCCCAGAGAGGATACTGACTACATTATCAACGTCTGTCTCGGTGTTGTCCGCGACACGCGTGGGTGAGTCTATGGACCATGATAGTCCGAAAGTCCTCAACAATTCATTAAATCGCTTTGTATCGCGGTGTCTTTGGTCTAATACGTTTATATTAAAGTCCCCAATGAGAATGAATAGTTTTTTTGTTTTGACAATTTCCTAGTAAATTCAAACATACATCAGGTTTGCTCAGGTTATTGCACCATACTTGGTTCGTTCTCTATCAGTGGCTTTATTGAGGTAGAATACTAAGTTTTAAAAAAGTAAAATAAAAAAGTTTTAAAAAAAGTAAACTTGTTCTGAATTTCCAATTTACAAACTACCTAAAAACAATTTAATCGATGAGCATTTTTTTCCACATTATCTGTTTTTAAACAAATCTTGAAATTAAAAAAAAATCTATAATAATATGATAATGGCACTGATGTTTGGAAAAGCATATCTCTTTATTGACTTCTGTATTTATTTTTATTATAATCTGCACCATATTATTAGCAAGGTTTTATTTATAGCCTGGTTAAAAACTAAGAAACCAAAAGGCTTTTTATAGTCATGAGCAGTTATCTGATGAACGTCAAAATGTTTTCCAAACCAAAGTTTTAATAAACACCATTAAAACATAGAAAGGACTGAGTATTGAGTTGGTGCTATAAGTTTGCTCTTTATAACTCAAAATTAACATGTAAATGGAGGAATTTAGCTATGTGCGTGACCTTTGTTTGTTTATAGTTGCACTAACAATTTGATTGATAAGTCAAACTCAGTTAGTAACCAGACTATAGTTCGAATAAAATAACTTTGGTACTGGCGGAACGCCCTCGCTCCACTGGTCTGAAATGACAAAACTCTGAGCTTTAATTTGCTGTCAAACTTAAAATAAGTAAGCAATAATTTTCCAACTAATAGTATAGTGTCCACCAGCTTATATTATTTAAGGAAAAATTATGCCGGAGATTTTTCTTGAGCTAAATTGCTTTTTATAGCGATATTTGTATTTAAAAACACGGTTTTATGAGTGAAATTGGGCGTGAGTCGTCTTCAATCTGTCACTGTAGCAAAAATAATAATAATAAAATAATTTCTTGTGGATGGATGACAGTTTGATTCATTGTGATTAGTTTGGTAAAAGTCTCATTTAATAATTCAAACAGGTTAATGAGAAATTAATTGTTTTGTAAAACCTTGCAAACTCGGAAACGAAAAACGCTAGACAAAATTTATTTGAGCAAACATTAACTGTGTTATTTATGTATAGTTAATATAATACTGTGGTACTAATAAAACATGCGGAAAAATAATGAAGAGTTGATGAAGTAAACTCATAGTTCGTTTACATCGAGGCTGTGTCGGACGCGTAAGGTATACTCTGCTCAAGGGAAATTGTAGACTGAATATTCAGTCCAAGCGTAAAACGAATTCCGATCGACGATATTTCCACATAAGAAATGTTTCTCCAGTAAGAAATAAGGTAAGTTAGTTGACTTTTGACTTTGAGGTGTGTTCGTGTTCAGTTCTTTATCGATTTAACAGTGCTTAGAATAGTTTAATCACTAGTTTGTTTTTATTACAGTTATTTAGTTTTAGTGATATAACACGTTTTTATTTATTTAGATGTGACAATAATGCTATAGGATTCAGTGTGTATATAATTATCAGTATTTATTGCAATTATAATATTTAGGCTCTTTCAAATTTTAGGAAGTGTTCTATTAGTAGTTGACAAGAAATGTTTGAAATGGAAGAGGCAAGAGCTGAGCCAGTGACTGTACATTGTGCGTGTGGTATCACTGCCGCCTTGTTGACAATCGAATTTTGAAAACTTCTGAATCTTTCTTCCTAATTCAAGAAAATTCTATTTAATACGAGAGTACGATTTTAGTGTCACTTAAATAACACAATTAATTTAGCGACACTACCATGGGTGTGCTAGAGGTTTAAAGAAATTTTATCTAGCGTTTGTCATTATCGAATTTACAAAGGTTTACAAAAAAATTAATTTCTCATTAACCTGTTTGAATTATTAAATGAGACTTATACCAAACTAATCACAATGAATCAAACTGTCATCCATCCACAAGAAATTATTTTATTATTATTACTCTCGCTACAGTAACAAGTTAAAGACGACTCACGCGCAATTTCACTCATAAAACCGTGTTCTTAAACACAAATATCGCAATAAAAAAGCAAATTAGTTTAAGCAAAATATCCAGCATAATTTTTTCTTAAAGAATATAACATGGTGGACACTATACAAGTAGTTTGAAAATTATTGCTTACTTATTTTAAGTTTGACAGCAAATTAAAGCTCAGAGTTTTGTCATTTCAGACCAGTGGCGCGAGGCCCTTCCGCCAGTACCAAAGTTATTTTATTCGGACTATAGATGGTTGAAGGAAAAAACCATTTGCTGGTGCAAACAACCTAGCCCAAGGACTGTATACTGTAGAGTTTTTTCCTAATTCATGCATTACCTACGCTTCGCTAAACAATGTAATAAATTCGGCATTAGGCTTGAATAACAAAGAGTATACAATTACAAATCATTGAACTCTACGAACATGGCGTAATTTAACTGGCGCTAATCCCCTTCTTGACAGAGTTCTGGTTATTGAACTCTTATTTTATAGACCTACACGGTGTTGATATTAAGCCTGTACAGAGAGATTAAAATCATTTATGGATAAAACTATTGAAAACACAGTATAACCGTAGGCTGAAGTCCCACAATGGCGACACGTTGGAAGCGAACTTATATATTCAAGACGTAAACAGAAGATAAGTCATTAAGTGGTTTGACATCGTCGAGTGAGACGATATTACAAGGGTCTAAACTTTGATGGTAAAGGTGTTTCCTTAAAACAGATAATTCGTTATTTGAGAAGAAATAAAAAACTAGCGTTATTCTTTAGACAAGTTGAACTACCGTAATGGTAAAGAAAAAGGTTCATTTTAATGACTTGTACTCGTGATCCCAACGTTTTTTGAATATGTCTGAATGTTAGTGGTTTTGGAAGCAATTTCTCAAGGACTGCCAGACGAAAATCAAAATTGACATTTTGTTTTCTTCTCCACTATTCTTATTGTATATATGTATAAGCATTGTTCATCATAAGTGTCAAAGTGTACTCCAAATATTTTGAGATAACCATCTTACTGGTCTTGCGATCGGCTGGGTGATAGGCTTGCAACTGGTCCGCACTATCAATCCCCTCCAATATGGGCGGTGTACGTAGGATTTGGGATTGGTTTCTTCTCATCGTTCAATGCCCTTTTGTTGATAGACGTTGCCATGTTGTATTTTCAAATTCAGTTGAAACATACATAACTTAACGTTTGTCTCTCACAGACCGCCTTATCATCAACACCGTTACAGTAACGGGCATGGTCTCGCCCTTCTTAGTTTAGCAAGTAACAATATCTTTTGGTTGTGCTGGCGTTTTTGTTCAAGAGTACCAGTACAGTATTGTCATTAGCTAAAAAGTACAGAAGTTTAAGCTAACGTATAACTGTATAAGAAAGGATTGTCCAAGATATAGAGAAGCCCAACACATCCAATTTGAATTTCATTAGCTCTGGGACAATTTTTTGGTGAATTGCCCTTTACCAACTGTTTCTATTCATGTTTTACCAGCAAAACAGCAATACCTTTTACAACAAGTCCTTCAGGCACAGCTAATGTGTACAACTTAATTCCATACTTGTGTTATCTTCCCCGTTTTATGTATTGCGGAATAGTATTCCTTCCACGCCACAAAATCATGGCCCTTCGCTAAGCTTAGCTCTTTGTCTGGATAATATATTTGAATCCATCTATGTTGAAATAAGTAACTACTTCATTGATTTTGAAAAGGCTGTTTGCCTTTTTCTTGCTCAGTACGTGGTCATCTGAGAAGGACAAGCAGCGGAGAATACTTAGGAAACATATCTTAGACATTAGTCCCCTAAAAGAGTTTAGTGAAAATAACCAATGGGTTTTCCAATAGTCATTTTAGTGCCCATATGAAACACAAGACCAAAAAATGATTTAATTCATCTTCTGTTAGCGGCTTCCAATTTACAAATTCGTGATCTATCTTTTTAGCTCTCTGTGGTCAAAAACAGTTTTTCAGCTTTCTTGTTAGTAAAATTATCAATATTTTCGTAAAATGATTTTTAATCTACAATTAAAATCAAATAATTAATGGTTTTCTTCTGGCTCGGACAGTGACTCGTAAACCACTATCTTTGCTAAATGGATCCATCGAAGGTGCCAGCTGTAGTGGACACCACGTGGGAGTATTTCACCGAATATCGTGCAGTCAGATGAGTCACTGTCGCTATTGTCCGAATCTATCATCATTCTGTCCCAATTCATCTTCATCACCACTTGGCTAAATCTTGAGACTATCCATGAATGTTGAATTTCCAGAGGGACCAGGTTGGGGTTCATCCATCATGATCCACAGCAATCAACACTAACACTCACGAGAATGTCACACCGGTGTTACATTACGCTGTTCTCAGACTCGCCGGTACGATCAAACGGAACTTGGAGCCCGCTCCCCCAATCCTTCAGGCCATTGCAGGTTGCACAGAACCACTAAAACTTAAGACAACCAACCTGTCTAGACAATAATTCCCGCATATCATATATCAGTAACACCGGTGTAACATACGCAGTTTTGGCAATTCCGCGATGTTACACCAGTGTAACATACGCAGCGAACGTGTTAAGATTTTTTTTCCCACACATTTCCATTTTTAGTCAAAATAGCCCAGTATTTCTGGGCGTAACATATGACCAGATGTGGTAGCACTAACAGGATTAAACATTTTAAGTGTAATCATTCCATCCAAAACCCTACACCCTACAGAGACGACTGTATGAACAAGTGGAAAAAGCATTGGTATTCTCAGTCATAAAATAAAAAAAATTGAATGGAATCATAAATTACTTGTGTATATCAATCAGTCCTGGACAGAAACATATAAGTCAATTAATGACATAAACATAAAAGTCCATCGCTCGCCCACAGGACTGTATAAGTGTATACTAAAATATGTTTTTACACGTATAAACTTTGTATCAAATAAGTTTCATATAAGTTCAACTCAATAGAGAATAAGATCTGATAATGAATCTGTTAATTTAAGGCGGGTTACAAACATATGCATCTCGCACGGTGCGACTAGCATTTTTGATGCCATTATCCACTGCGTCCGAGACCATGGCAGGCAGCATGTCGTGGCACGTGCTAGTGGCAAGGTGAGAGAGGTGGGACTTTTTTTGGCGCTCAGTTCCATTGGAAAATGTCCACATCTCGGATGATGAAATGCTGTTGTTACTTACCGCCCATTAGAAGAAAGACGATCGACGCAAGAAGAATAAATATTGAAACGTGAATATATGGTTACACCCTTATTGGCGCCAAACTGTTAAAAGTAGCCAATACATAATCAGCAAACAGCTCTTCGAACACCCAAAGAGAAGGTTCCAGAAGTGTAGCCGCATGAACCCAGACACATTTTTTAAAATTACGTGACCTCTGAGCGATATTTAAAAATAATAATAACCTATTATTATAAATTAGTTTATAATAATTATAATAGATTATCTAATAATTAAATATATAAAATAAACACTAACCTGAAGCGTTTGAACTTCGATGCAAGTATTTTACTTTCTCCACAGCCTTGTTCTGCTCAAATTCAGTTACTTGTATAACTTTCACAACTTAACTTCTTAAAGCCCAATTATTAATTTATTTGAAAATAAAATATTGTAACCAAAAATAATTGATTACACCACTTTTTTAGAATAGCAAGTAATTTTTTGCAAATGTTTTATTATAATTTTTAAGCGTATTTTTTAGGGTTTGTTTTCGAATATAGGCAACACTGGGCCGTAGCGTGGAATGTTAGCCTAAAAAGGGTACGTAACAAAAATGAAACAGGTGGGTTATAAAATAAAACTGTATTTACATAAAGGTTTCCATTGTCATGGTGATAATCTTACAATAGTGTACACAAATCTAGATATATAAAAGTCAAAGCCCTCACTGACTGACTGACTCACTCACTCATCACTAATTCTCCAACTTCCCGATGTGTAGAGACTATGAAATTTGGCATGGGACCCTTCATTGGTATGAGGCTTAGATCAACCGGCATAATAGAAATTTTGAAAACCATTACTAAAATAGTTTTTAAGAGGGATAAAAGTGGCCAAAAAATGCCATAAGGATAACAAGGGTGAATATTGTAAACAAAGCAGTTTGTTATCAGTGATCATTAAATCATTCTTTTGTAAAATTAGATCTAGATTAGTTTCAAACTGTCATGTTTTTATTTAAATGCAGTAGCTTATTCCATAGTCTTAGTACGGTATACTAAATATGGGTGAATCGCACGTTGTATTGTATAAAAGTAATGAGTTTATGTGGTGCTGTAGCTTTTGCCTATGGATTTTTGTTTTTGGCCCAATGTTTTATTAAAAAAAAAAAAAAAAAATTCTGATTTAAAGATACTTTTTTACGTTTGTTTAGCCACACCACCTAAAATGTTTTTTAACAAAAAAAAATTTACTACTTTATTTCCACACTTGGAATTTATGACATGGGCAATTATCATAATAAGAAACTGATTTGAGGTGAACCATTGGTTGCATACATCTCGCTAATGAAATTGTTAGACAAGAATGAAATTCTAATACAAATGGTATAAAGGAATTAACAGAAAAAAGTGAGTTTACTGAATTTTAATGAATGGATGATTTTAAAAATGTTCTTGCCATGTTTGGTGTTTTGAAGTTCTTTACTTTCAATTCAAACCTATGTATTAAAGGCATTGCTTGGTATGCCTCACTAAAACGTATGTGGTTCCTCAACATCCGTGGTACTTTTTGGTATGCCCACATAAGACTGCATGTGGATCCTATGATCGAGTACTTTTGTTATTCCTCACTAACAAACATACCAGTATAGTGTTTCCGATAACCGAGGTACTTTTGACATGCTTCACTACAACACACGTGGTTCCTATGACTGAGGTACTTTTTTTCAGACACGTAAATTGAGTTATAATATCTATCTAAGCCTCACTGACTGACACACCTCAAACTCATCACTAATTCATCCAACTTTCCATGTAGGTAAACAGCTTAAATATTTGTATACCTTAACTGATCTTTAGGTCTTAAATAGGATAACTAAGCAGTTTTTACACCAATTTCGTCAATGGGCTTTGCCCCACGGCTCCCAAAGGCCATGTTATTCAAATGGCAATCTATTTGTTTTACAAAAAACATATGATTCGTAAACACAAATGCAATACACTTTACATATGTTTTAATAAAACATATGATTGTACCCACAAAATTCAATAAACTTTTCTACTTATGAATGATATTTTCATGTATTCACTTTATCACCTACAGATAACACATAAATAAAAGAAACCGATCAGCTGAATGTAAGCAATGAAATGCTTTTGGCAGCTGTGTTTGAGCAAATGTCAGGGAATAGAGTTAAACATTGACTAAAGAAAATATAAAATACTGTACATTACAAAAATTTCTTTACTGAGACAAAAGCTGTTCACCTGGTACTAATTGGCGGCAATCATTGCCCCATGATTCATTTGAATAAATAAAACAGGTGTGAAAATAAACACCAAACACAGCAAAACTAAAATGGAAATACAACAAACTATTTTCTTCTAATTCAAAAGAAACAGAAACAGGTGTAATTTATGTTTGCAAGAAACTGTTTCTGAACTTAAACAAATACATCCTAATAGTTTTTATTTTAATAGTTGTATTCTAATAGTTTTTTATTGATTTTTTGACATGGTACCAAGTACCACTATAGACAAAAAGACTCAGCAGTTTAGAGTTTATTACACATGCCTCAAGATGGTTTTCGTAGCCTCTTTCATTTTCTACAATAGAACCTCTCAATTCGAAATTCAGGGAAAGACGATATATTATCGAATTATGGGAAGTTTTGTAAATATAGAGAGCTTGAATTATAGAGGCCAAAATAAATAAAATTCTAACTATAGAGGTCCAAGTTTATTTTTTAAAAGTTAAACAGAATACTGTTGATCAAACACATTTCTTGACAGTAACATTATTTAAAATTAAACATTAATTATAATTAATTAAAACATTATTTAAAACATGTAACATTAAAGCAAAAAACAAATTAGTGACAACAATAATACCTGTGTTTATACAGTACAGTGCCTTGTTCGCGAACATTGTTCAATCAGAATTAAAAAATTCTGTAATCCTTGATTTGTTTCCATCGCTTTCTTTTGATTGAATGTCAATCGTGTTTTTCCTATGGCTAACAATAGCTGAAAAAACACTGTCACAAAATATCACTTTGATTGTTCCCCGATAAAAGTGTGAATTGTTCCGACTGCACGTCTTGCTTCTTTATTGTAAACGAAGTGAAGTTCGTCTGCTCCAGTCTCGTCGTCTGCACCCGACCCATCGGGGGTCGTCGTCTGCGCCTGCCTCGACCCTGGTCGGCCACGGCCACCACGAACCTCGTCCGTCCTGTTCAACGGTCTCCGGCTCAAACCGCTACGTCGTTGTCGACCTCGACGAAGTCGTCAAATGTTGTGTGTTTATTCAAATGCAGTGAGCCATTATGACATTCCATTTCCATTCGCCTCTCGATCGATCTCAACAGGATCTGGTGTATAACTGACTGTTAAAGATTTCTGGTTCAAGTTTCTTCATTTTACAAATCCACAAGCTTTAAAACAATTAGCGATGGTTTGGTTTGAGTTACATTTTCCCATGATTTTTTTTGCCATTCGCATCGCTTGTAGGATATTGATGGAACGATGTCTTCTCTTCTTCAATACTTTGTTACAATAATGTTTAACAACTTCCATTTCCAGAGAGAGTCTTAAATTTTTTATAATTCCTGTCTAACGGTTAAGTTTTGGATGTCGTGTTTGCAGGAAGGAAACTGAACTTTTGAATTGCGTCAAGCTCTGGGATACGTCGTTATGCGCAGTACAGTTGTCATGAATAAAAGAAATCTTACGTTTTTCCTTCTTCATTTGTATTGTCTAGCCTTAAGCAACCCATTTGCTCAAAACTGTACTATTCATCCATGCTTTTGGATTTGGCGTCATATTCAAAAGGAAATGACTTAACTCTCAGCAAAACATCGTGTTTGTTGTGATTACCGATCATAAATGGGCTTTAACTTTTCTGTTCCTGGTCATATTACTCCCTCGCAAGCAAAAGTGATGCTCGAACTTTACTGTTTCTTACCACCATGACATGTTTTTTCGTTTTTGAAAGTTAATAGTTTTATCAGGAAGACATTTGGTAGTACAGGGCTTGATTTCATCGGCATTAAATATGTTTTTAGGATCAATAATGTCTTTCAACATTGTTTTCAGTTCCTCCTTCCAATTTTTACACACAAATACTGTCAAATGTCAACAACGCTTGCGCTCTCAACTCCACACACCTACGAAAAACAATGGGCATGTCCCTTTGTTTAAATTTCTCTAGCCAACCATACTTGCTCGAAAATATTATAACCAAATGATTTTGGCAAAATGTTCAGCTTTTCTTGAGGATTGGCCCCCTACACTTAGTCTGATGGGTCCCTTAACATTGTTTGAACCACTTTATCAAGCATTCCTCCACTTCAGGGAATTCTGATTTACGTTACTCTTCCTTATTGTTTAAATTACCTGACACCATTTCGTTGCCTGACTAGCTCCTCTTGTTTCAGGATCGTAGATAATGTACAGCGGGGAAACATACTCATCAGCTATAACCTTTTAACGTTTCCTCCACTAAATTCACTTCATCAATTTTTTTAAGTTTTCTCCGGCAAAGATAAGCACTTATACTTCCTTAGCACCTCATTCTTGCCTCACGGCACTAAAACTCTCAAACTAACAATCACTGGAAAACACGAGCAAAATATGACTGCCGTTAAAGACGTCCACTTTGGCAAAGATTAACAACATAGACTAATAACACATCGTGGGAACATCAACAAAAGCGTCAGTTCATGTTTTCAACAGGAGTGGTTTTTTATAATGATTTCGAATTACAGAGGCTACGGCAACACAGTTCGAAGTGTAGAGGTTGAATTCGAATTTTGGAGGTAACAGTTTGAATACGGCAACAAATTTCAATTTTAGAGGCTCAAGTATGTGGTAAATTCAGAATTGTAGAGGCTGAATCAAGAGTAAAAAATCACTTCGAATATCGGTTATTATTTTTTCGAATTTTGGAGGTTTTCTGAGGGGAACAGGCAAACGTTACTAATTATAGAGGTTTTCGAATTATCGAGGTTCGAATTAGCGAGGTTCTACTGTATATGCTATTTAGTTTACGGAAATTCTTTGTACAGCGATCAAGTAAGAGAGAAAATTGTTAACTATGTTTTTAACTAATTGGGCAATATTCCCAATTTGTAACGACATGAATTTAAGGGGATAATTACATCTCCCCTGAACACCTACATCGAGAGATTTTGAACACCCAACAACTACCGGATCAGCATGTGAGTTAATTGCCCGCATCTGAGCTCTTTCAATGCACATTGAGAGTGTATCAAATGATGTAATTTACTTCAGAGTCTTTGGTGTATAGGGGGCATCCATCAGATGTATTCCACTACTGTTTCACTGTAACCTTAGTAGTGGACACTTTTATGTTCTTTGAGGCAAGGCACAATACCAAAAATAATCAAAACTCATTAATAAAATTCCATTATTGTGCACATAAAAGAAACCATTGAAAATATACCAAAAATACAATTCTAAACCGATGGAATACATTGACACAATGTATTGAAAGTGAAGTGGTAAACTTTGAACACGGCATAGAACACACCACAAGCCTAAAATCGTTTTAAGCAAAAAAGCGTCTCACAACCTATTGAAACAAGTAATGAATCGTATTAGAGACGTTATACAGGAGAAAAAACAGCTATTTGAGCATGTAAATCAAACAAAAATTTCCAATCTTATGAAAAAGGACTTTGAAAATAAATAAATAACCAGAAAAATTACAGCTGAAAAAAAAGGAAAATCGAAAACGAAAAGAACCGGCGTTTCTCGAATTTGCCACGTTAGAAACAGTTGCGTGAGGCTGGCAGATAAGTACAAAACGACACATTCCAGAAGTCAACAAAGCTGCTATGGCAAAGTATACTCATAATAACCTGGAAGTCAATCGTGCGGCTGCTGCCAAGTATATACTGAAAAAAACCCGGAAGTCTCATCGTGCGGCTGCTGCGAAGTATACTGAGAAAAACACCCGGAATTCAGTGAGCGGCTGCTGCCAAGTAATAATGAGAAAACCCAGAAGTTACAACCGAGGAGCTGTTGCATACGTATACAACAAAAGAATCCGGAAGTGAACCGCTTGCTTGATGCTAAATATGACAAAAAATCATGAAAAACGCTTGCAGCGTAAAAAAAAGATGTGACTGCAAACGCTAACCTGGATTCCAAAATGACCCAGATTATCTCTTATGAAACGATAAAATTATTACGATTGGACCCATCGAATATTTTGTGTAATTTATTGTAAAAGCATTTAAAATGGAAAAGCGATACACAGGGATTTGTGTTGCGGCAGTGGAAAAAGTTTGCACTAACCGCCTTGAAAGCGACCGAACTATTCACAGTCCTCATCGTTGGTGAATCATCCCGTAAGTGAACACTTCTTAACAAAGTCCATAAGTACAACAGTGCATTCCAGATGACGTCCTTTGGAGCCCCAAGCAAATAGTTGGAAAGAGCTTTATGCGCTAACATTCAAGGTACAAGGACAAGTTTACTCATTTAAATTGGTAGTTTGCTCCCTTCATCCAAAAAAAGAATGATCATCAGTTTTTACAGATGTATTTTATTGGTGACGAACAACAAAGAAACAAACGCACGCTGTGATAAATACCAGGAATCAACCCAGTTTAGTCCATGAGATACAAAAAATGCTTCATAATTGCAAATACTTAATGTATGGAATTTTAATGCGCAATGACATAATGACAAGAAATAGTCGGAAGTTTCCAGGTGGTTTTATATCATGCGATAAAAGCCTTCTAATGCCCACCAGAGGAAGGTTCCCAATGAACCAGTACCAGGAGAGTTGGTGTAGTCATTCTCGCCAAGATTTGGAAAAAGAGATATTTAATAAAGGATGGAGAGATGAAAAAACTGCAGCGTATATGTGAACCTCATAGAGCTTATGATGCTCTGGCAGTATCCCTTAATGTTTGTTATGGTGAGGAATGGGCTACTATAATCTCCATTCCTCAATGTGACCCTGTTACCAAAAGTCCCCTTACAAAAAACCGTTCTGCCAGCGAGCTACCACTATTTCCGCCTAATGGGTCTTTAGTGAGGAGGTAAATTATCTGCTTCATTTTCGTAGTTTATTAAATCAGTTTATTGTTGAACATGTACGCCAAAATCGAAACGGAAGACTAAATTTCAATTAGAACAATCAATAAAAAACTTCGAGCTGAAAACTACATTCACATGAAAGATGCCGTAAACAAAGGTGACATAGATCCAGGGGACCTAGACCAACACTGATCTGCCTTCAACATTCCCATGGAGCTCGGTACATGCACGAGCGGACTCAAGACGCAATGACCTATGTGCGGCCAGATCTATTCATCACATTTACGTGCAATCCTAAGTGGAATGAAATCACTGAAAACCTGTTTGATGATGGACAAAAGCCTCAGTACCCGCCATGATTTGATTAGTCGTTGTGTTTCAACCTCAAAGTAAAAGCCATGATAAATTTAATTAACAAGTTTACATTTTCGGAACCCAGCTTAGTTTCATGTACACTATCGAGTGGCAAAAGAGTAGGACTACCCCATTGCGCATATCCTTCTGTGGTTGAAAATCAAAATCAAACCTGAACAAATGATCGTCATAAGCGCTGAGATACCAAGACACCAGAAGCAGAACCAAAACTACACCACATCGTAAAATCAACAATGATTCATGGGCCCTGTGGAGACTTAACAAGAAATCAGCGTGCATGGTAAGCGGGTGTCGTGTAGCAAAAATACCTCGGACCGCTTCTTAAAAGAGACTCAAGACTGGGATGATGGTTATCCCAAAGTACCACAGACGAGCCTACAAAATGACGGTGGGCAAACTAACAAAATTAACGATGTGACGTTTGGAACAATAGATGGGTTGTAACCTTACAACCCTGGGCTCTCCCGTACATTTAATGCCCATATCAATGTCGAATTTTGTAATTCTGTAATAAAATCGAATAAATATGTTTTAAATATTACAATATAAAGGGAGTGATCAGGCAGTGTTTTTCATTTAAGTGAACAGCTTAATGAGGTGACTCAGTAATGAATCAGGGCGATACATAAGCAGCTCTGAAGCAGCTTGGAGAATATTTTTGTTTTCCTGTACATGAAGCGCTTTCCTCCAGTATTCCCACCATTGCTGTTCATCTCGAAAATCGGTCCAAAGAGTGTACTTTACATCAACTAATGTCACTGATATAGAGTCAATAATCCAGTTAAAACCACTCTTACCGGATTTTTTTGAATTGTGCCGCAATGATGACTTTGCTAAAGGTCTTCTTACTGTGACTACGTATGGAAATCCAACAAGTTTGTAAGAAGGAAGCAAAGAGTTCCCGTGCGAGCTACGTTGGAATAAGAAAAAACCATGTCCTTAGGTAGAGTATACACTATAACCACCCTAACAATTTCGAATGCTACTACATCCGCTTATACTAACACGAAGTTAGAGGGCCCACGTCGTTTATCATACTCAAACTGGTGAGATGAGTTGTTCATTCCAACCTTCAAGGCTGCTTGCAGCGTGCTTGTTTGCTCGATAATGACTCTCACTGGGACCCATACACAGAGGAAGCTTCCCTTTCAGATTCCCTCACAAGATTCGGCGAGCTTTTAGCTACCATGGTGGTGTTATTGCCAGTAGGCAATCCCATGGAACTATGGGAAAATCATAAAGAAGTTTGGCGGATGATTTAAAGAGGTCAGTAGGAAAAGATTTTAATAAGTGGAGCAAATTGATTGGACATATTTTACAACATGAACATTTGTTGGTTTTGCTGAAATTTGGTCTATTCAAAATATCTGAAACTCACTTCACACATTACGGCCTTCCTACCCCATTAACGAGAGAATGAGACTGTGACAACCAAACCGGAACATTCTAAAAAGAGCTCAATTATGATATAGCCCAGCTATCAGATGCAGTTTGCTGTTAATCCGCAAAGCTGAATCAGGATGAAACAATGTTTACAAGGAAATCACAAGTAGTATTATATCAGAATCAGGTCACCTCTTTTTCCCTGGTCGCTCCTGTGGAACAGAAAAACATTTGAAACTAATTATACTGTTGGCCAAAGTGAGAATTGAAGAAAATTGCTATTCGCAATTGCTTTCCTTAGGCATTGCAGCAACGTTGCTGAATGTTGGAAATAAACGCCACACTCTGCATTAAGATACCCCTTAATCTGAATCACACAGAAACACCATGTGTAACATATCAAAAGCAATGCAGCCTAGCTCAAGTACTGAGGGAAACTCAGTTAATAGTGTGGGATGAGTGTACATGGCCTAGTAAAGGACTATTGAGCACTGGACTGAACACTTCAAGGCCCCCATTAGAAATTACAACCGTCTGATGGGTGGTATCACGGATCATATGGCTGGTGATTTTAGCAAACTCTGCTGTAGTGCCGCGTGGGACACGTCTGAGAGGTAAAAAGCGTGTCTCAATAATCTTATTTATGGCCTACAAATAAAAATCTGACATTGAGGGTTAAGTAAGAGGGTTTACAGCTAAAAAGGTAATTTAAAATGTGAAGAGTTTTCAGCCCTACTCTTACAGATAGGAGATGGAAGCTGTTGGAGATAGTGATGGAAAATCCGTGATCCCATCAAAACCATCTGTTCTGTATTCACGATTTAAAATCACTACTCACTAAGAACATATCCTGGCATAATGAAGAATGGGAGCCATACCTTAACATTGGTACAGTAGAGAGCCATTCTTACTTCACACAAAATGAATCTGCAGGGCATTAACCACTTATTGTTGGAACAACTAACCTTCAAAAAAATGTCTAAATAGAGTCTATGGACTCATGTTGTCCGAGGTGGAGGGAATGCTGGTATCTTTATCTAGTGTAAATTTCTACATACCCTTGATCCTCCAAGGAATACCTACCTCATGTTCTCTTTTAAAGTTGGTACCATCACCCATTATGCTTCTTCGGAAGTTAAACCCACCTAAACTTTGCAATGGGACCCAGGCCTACAGTGAAGGGATCTTACAAAAATGTTCCTAGAAGCAACAATAATTTATCAGGCGTTGGACAGGGAAGACTGTTTTCATTCCACGCATACAATGATCCCGTCAGACCAACCTTTCAATTCAAGCGTCTGCAGTTCCCTGTACAAGGTTGTTTTACGCTAATGACCATTAATAAGGCGCAGGGCAGAGTTTAAAGATGGCAGGAGTGGATCTCAGAAATGACTGCTTCTCCCAGGCCAGCTGTATGTGGCGTGCTTCGCGGGTCAGTTCACCAGATAAAAACCTGGTCCATCCTCCAACCAGAAAGAAAAAACAAAAATTGTTTGTCTACCATGAAGTTTCTAAGGAAAAAAATGAAAAAAATTAAAATGCAATCCAGAAACCTAATTTTAATTTCATATTTGTGACCGACCCCAACCGAACATATTGAGGTTAGTACCTATTTGTTTGCAACTTTTATTTACCATAAACCTTTTAAATTTTCAATCTAGAAAATTAAGTCACATTTCCAAATTTGGTAACATTTATCTCCTGCAAAATGATGATGTCTTTTAAAAAACACTTACTTACTAACATTCTTTTTACATTGAATTTTAAAAAGAGAAAAATATTATATAATTTTTGTTAATTAGGGTGTCAAATACACATGCAACCAATAATTTACATGTTGTTTTTTTTTTCAACAGCCTGAAGAAAGACCAACGATAAGAAGTTCTTGAAATATTTGACTAAAACCCGAACATTGATTGAATAACATAAACAATTATTTATGCAAGTTTAGTTCTCTTCCACTTGTCATAATTTACCACCAACCTGTACATATTAATTATATATGTCAAAACACTACTCTTTATTTTTGTGTATAGTTTAGTAATTACACATAGTAATAAATTATATAAAACACACTGATCAATAAAATGAAAATGTTATCAATTTCTAATTGTATGCCAGTCCAAATGGTGCGAAGCCCGCGGGTAACTGCTAGTTTACTTATATAAGACAGTAAAGAATAATATGACAACATAGTAACATTATCATACATTTGAAATCCAAGAGTGAAGCTTATTTCATACATAAGCTTGCTCATGTAGTGAAGCAATTGCGGGTTTTTGTCAGGCACAGGTGAACGCTGCACTTAACACACTTCATTACTGTAATCCCTTTGCATGTAGGGAATTTACAGCGTTGCCGGTCCTCGGTAACCTCAGGTTGACATACGTTTGTACAGGCCTGGAAAACATTTTTCATGTCCTCCGCCACAACTCCAGAGGGTTTACTTTTAAAGGACTGACTGGTTGGCGAGGTACAATTAAATTTCAGAAGTGTCCTCCTTGTCCTTCTACTTTTGTTTTTTCGTGAGCCAGATCCTTGTGGACTTTACAGAAGTCCACTATTCTTTTCTCCTCTTAGAAATCCACCTGAGGATGAAAAAGGTCATTGGGTACTACAGACGCCAGTTTCATCAGCTTATTGATAGCTTCTTGAACACGCGAAGGGTTTTGGAAATGAATGTTCTTGAACCTCGGGTCCAATAATTGTGGCAATGTTTCAAAACTAGATCGAGAGTTTTTGCTAAACACTACCGAATCTTTTACTCATTTCTGTTTTTTAAGTCTTTTTAACTGATTTAGACATTTTGGCTGTTGCCTCAAACTTGCCCTTAGCTTATTGTTAAGGCAATACACCATTGGAATATACTTTCGATAGGTAACATACTGTTTCACGTCACTGACATTTCACTTGTCAACGTATTCAAAAGGTTTTCACATAATTTACCAACTGCCTTAGATCTTCAATTTTTCTTTGATTTACTCGTTATTCAGGACGTGCAGCATTTTTCATCAAGATTGACTCACCACTTTCAGCCTTTCAACAAAGAGAGAAAATGTTCCAGCCATGTAAAACGTTGAATTCCAACGGGTGCTTACGTCTAGTACCATTTTTTTTTACTGATCCTTCAGCAATGCCACAATCAGTATTTTGAATTTTCACTCAGTTTTATTCAGAAACATTTAACAACTGTTTTTTTATATGTTTCACAATATTCGCACCTTTTTTGATTTATTTATAAATCAGGATGTGAAACAAGCTGCAGTCGTAAACCAAGTTGATTGTAATGGATCATAACACGGCAGAAGTTTTATTTTCAAGAATTGTCTGACTGCTTTGATCATATTTGCTCCGTTGTCGGTTAAAGCACATCACGATCCTGTTTCTTCTCGATTTTCCCATTCCTTTGTAGAATGTTTTGTCCAACTTGTTTCCACACCCATGTACTCATGAATTAATGGTTCAACTTCAGCTGAGACAACTGAGACAATATCTATGCCCTTTAAAAAATAGACAGTCATCCCCAAAAATGCCCTTTCTGACATTGTTTCGTCAAACCATCCATTAAATTACTCACATGAATGTGCTTCCCTGATTTGGATTCCGACCCTGCTCGACACACTTTCTATTTTCAACTGAAGTTGGCTTTTATGTATGAATACAGAAGGGGGTATTTTAAATGTAGGTGCCAACTCATGGAATAGTTTTTTGAAGCCTTCCGCCCTCAATCACACTAAAAGAGTCTGTTGTCTTTACAAATAAAAAAACAAGAGGCAACTGGACAATCTTAGAATGGCGTGTTCCACCTACTGAATAGGCTGGTTGCCTTTTTAAAGACCTCTGTAATAGGGGAGGTAAGGTTCAGATTGTTTACTAACAGTAGTTTGTGCTTTTGCTTTTATTACTACCATAAATTCACAGTGGTAGGGCTATGTTTTGGCTTGATTCTATACTACAACTAGGCCTAGCCTCGAGAAAAAAGGAAACTTTGCAACAGGAATGGTTCCTTCTGAATCTTTTGAAGCGATAATTCAGAAGACTTTAGTTTTTTGTTTTGTAGAAAGAACTCACGTTGACTAACGCGTTACCGTGATTCTGACTTTAAATGTTTCATGAGTTAGTATGTTCCTGAAAACCTTAACCTCCTTCAAGCACTCCTTACACTGTGGGGGGCACTTTGTCACTTAGTTTTCTAAAAAAAAGTCCAAACTTTACTTACAGAGGAGTCCATGGTTCATAGATTGATCAGAAACAGTTAAAATGTTACAACTAGTACGCACAACAAACACACGAGTAGTATCGGATAAACAGAACAGTAGCGAACCGCGAAGATTTTAGCAGTGTTTTTCGATACCGTAAACTAAATACTTTAAACTACATTATTTACAAACACGATTAAACATTACACAGGTTTAAGAAACAACTGAATACATCGCTAAAACACGAATTTTTTTAACTTTTTGTCTTTTCATTCAAGACAGTATAAGGCTTTCTTGTACTATCTTTTTGCCCCGTCAATGAACGTATTTCGATACTTTTCCGATACCGATCCACATGTTTTTTTCTTGCGATACCCCGAAAATATCGGAAGCCCGATACCGATACTGATAATATCGGAAGCAAAGTATCGATACCAAGCAGTATCGCAACGTCCCTAGTGGCGCTGCGCGCTGCATGCGACTAGCACACAAGGCTGGTACGATGCCAGAGCAACCGTGCCAGTCGCATATTTGTGTAAGCTCTACGTGATTAACACAGGTTGGTCTTCGAGCTGCATGCTAGTAGCAAGAAAAATGCTAGTCGCACCGTGCGAGATGCATATGTGTGTAACCGGCCTAAAACACATCATCTAGTTCTCTCTTGTGGAAAGATTGACTAACACATAAGTAATTGTTGACTGTCTGTTCGGGGCTAAAATGACTGATTTTAATAAAGAATCATAGAATGATGTTGTAGTGTTCTTGTTAGAAGTTCACCAACGCAGTCGCTATTTTCAATCATTATTTCAACTTGTTTGTGGGTGTTTATACGTGACATAAAACAATATCAATGCAAAAGATGTGTTTCAATGCTCTCAAAAATAACACTTCTTAACAAGTTCAGATAAGCTGAGGGGGGTTAATGTAAGGATTCCAGAACCTCTGCAAAGAATCAAATATGTACTACATTATTCTATAGTACCTAACCACCGTTCAAAATTATCAAACTGTTACCACCTTCTGTGCTATATCTGTTATACTTGTGACTGTACCCAAAGGCATAATGATGGGGGTAGTCTGAAAAAACATTACAGAACCAATTTGTCACTTATACGCAACCAAATTAGCGGAACAACAGGAGCAAGAGAAGTACAAAAGCTGTCTTCTGAAAAAGAAACTGGATGCTGCCAGAGTATTTAAAGCCCAAGAGTTTTTTCGCTTCGATCAGTCAGTGTCCAGTACAACAACAAGCAGGCTATTTTGTCAGCAACGGCCATGAATTTGAGAATGAAAAGATGGAGGTTGAAAAAAGACGTGCCTTCAAAGTTGAACAAGTCAATGTTGCAGTTGTTACTCAAGAGTGATGAATCTGAACGTTATGCTTCACACAGATTAGTCCCAAAACGAATGACAGTCAAATCGGCATGCATTTTGACGGACTGTGGCCAAACAGTTGAAAATGAGCTTGGTGACGACTTTCTATTACAACTCTAAACTAGTTAACGGAGGAAAACTTTACTGAGCCATGGATGGACTATGGCATCTGTTGACCAATTGGTTTCGTGCTGAAGGAAAGTACACTGGTGAGGACAAAAGAATATAATTAAGACATGTTGCTGGCAACTAATTTGCTGTATGAGAAGAACTACACTAGTTCACTGCCACTGAAGTGATGGATAGTGACAGAAATTGATATGACCAATATGGGAAGAGCGAGACTTCCTAAGACTGGGTACACATAGGCACATATGGACCGCAGGAATGGGACATGTTTGGATGTGTTCAAATGTGCCCCACAAAAAAAAAAATCATTTTCTAACATTTTTTCCATTAATTAGCCCATGAATCAAATGTGTTTAGAGACTACTATATTCTGCAGAAAAATAGAACGTTATTGAACCACAGTTATTGATAGGCCTAACTTACTCCATTGGAAAAGTAAAATGTGTGAAGATAGTGTAAGCCTACTTTGTCCTGTTGATCAATGAGTAGATACTTGCATTACTTTATAATTATAATTAAAAGCTTGTAAAATAAATTAAATTGTAAATAAAAGTAAAAGCTCGTTGTGAAAGCTTCTAAGAATAAAAAAAGAAAAGATACTTCATAGATACTTAACTGCATAAATTAAGTGTTAACACTCTACTCACTTACTCCTACATCGTCCCGAGTTGACCACACTGCGGCATTCAATATGATTTGAAGAGGCTAGTTTAGGTAGACAGGTATCCAGTAAGAACTACTCGATTAAGAACTTTTTGAGCTCATGTTTATTTAATGTCAAACAGTTTTAATTTTTATGTTAAATGGAAGGGTTGAAATTTTTATTTCTAGTATTGTATGAATGCTGATGGGCCTTCTCAAGATGTTGTTCTTGAACATGTGAAATAACTTGAAAAATGTAAATAAAAGCAACTCAAATGCAAGTTAAATAAATTCAAAAATGTAAATGTTAATAAGCCCAATTCCTTTAAATGAGATAAGTTACACATGATTCAGCAAGTTTATTATTCATTATTCATCTCTAAGACGCCGATCGTAGAGATATGGGCGAATATGAGGAGTGAATAAGTGTGATGAATAAGTGTAGTCATTTTTACTATCTGAGTCCGACTTAAATCAGAAAGGACTATTTATTAACAGTCCTATAGCTAGGGCAACTATGGGCCCTATAGCTTTAAGTAGAGTATATTTCCTTGGGTTTTTTATAAAACGGTTTTTGCTCCCATATATGGGTCCTTTGGCCCACTGCCTCGGTGACCTTGCCGGCCGATCGAGAACCTCCAGACAGTCGCCTGCACTTGATTTAAAAGTACATTTGCCGGGGTCCTTTGGTTTGACCCACTGCCTCGGCGGCGGCCTTGCCGGCCGTGGACCTCTAGACAGTTGCACATTTCCTTGTGCAGTATTGCCAGTCCTTTGGCCGTGTGCCAGCTGTGGCGTGTGTTCATTGACTGCGTCCAGCAAGTAGGCCCTGGGCTGTTGTGGACGAGACGTGCAAGCTATGTGCTGCCGCTGCTGCTACCATATAAAACAAGATAAAGGAGGAAAACAAAAAATATTTCTATAGTATTACGCATTTTTTTAGTTTAA